>JAQGAS010001967.1:0-13617 GCA_034686365.1 Pachymerium ferrugineum
AAATCTCCCCATTTACTCCACTGACGAATTACAAACCCTTCGTAATTACAATTTTCGTCTCGAGATAAATTTTTATTTTACAACTAATTTTCCGTTTAGCGACCCATTTATCTGAAGAATTGATCGAGCTATATAATGAAGAGTTACGGTTGAAAGAACACTAAGATAGGATGGAATATTATTCACGCTTTAAAAACAGAAACAAATTGATTAAACCAAATATGAAAAAGTTGAATCTGCTTTTTCCAGTTGAATGTAATGAGTTGTTCTTCCGTGAGACCTTAATGATGGTCTTAAAGACATGCAAAGTAAGGTACCCTAAATGGCATACCCATTCACCCCCAAAATTCGATGGTACTTTTTGCCCTGGTTTGCCCTTTTTAGAAAAACTAGTTGATGCAGCCAGAAGAGCAGGTGAAAATGGGGAACAACTGTTAAAAGGATGCATACCCACAGCTTTAGTTGGTTTAGCACTGAATTGGTTTAATTCAGAGAAACCACAAAATTAGGCTGAGCTTAAACAAAAGTTTATGCTTAGATATGGCCCCTCATTGCACTTATTAAATAAAGATTGGGAAAACCTACAGCAAATACTAGGTGAACCATTTATTGATTATATCTATCGTGCAAATGACATTAAACAAAGATCTGCTGGCAATGCTACAGATGACCAAATTTATGAAAAACTTGTAAAGGGCTTAAACTACAGCACTAAAAGTGATATTGTCATCCATTGGCTCTCTGCCACGAACGACATTTGACAAAATTAAAGCTTATGTCATAGAGAATCAAGATCGAATTAACCATCTATATGAAACGTATACAACGACAGAAGAAAAGGCAGAGGATGCCAAATACACAGAATGGCTCCGACAAGAGTTATACAGTATAATAGATTTTTACCTAATCTTTTTTAATTTATTAATTGTAGGAAAAAAAAATTTTAATATTACCTTGGGCCTTGGAACCATGTGCTATAATTAGTCTGAGTATATTTACATTAATTCGAACAATTCCAGTACTTACAGAAGTAAGTTTTTACAAATATGAAAGTGGATATTATACATAAGACCAGACCCAACAGAAGGATCCCACCAGACGATGCCAGCAGTAGTACCAAACCCACACCAACCAGTAATTGAGTTAAACACCTGTAGGACAAACGACTACATGAATATGAAACAAATTGGCACTGCAAATACCAATGCTGCAACACAAACTACAACCAAAGCAAATAACCCAAACTACCCAAACCCAAAAAAAATAAATCCTTACCTCACAACCTCATCACATGAACCTTCCTATCCCTATAACCCACAACCATTGCAAAGTTTTACTCAGAACCCACAAAAAAACCATGTTCCTGTATATCCTTCCCAACCTGTACCAATGGTTTCAGACCAAACTCACGTTTACTTTGCTGAGACCAACAGGGAAGACCAAGAAAAAGCAGATGACTTGGAATACATTGTCATAGAAGATGATGGAGAAGAAAGGATTGCTGCATTTATAACTAACCCTGTAAAACAAGTTGAACGTCCCTACCGGCCTATGTCAAGACCGAGGACGAGCAGAGTAGGCTTATACAGAGAATATTATGCCAAGGGATTGGCCAGTACGTCTGGTCCAAACTCAAAACACCAACACCGAGACCACATTGTTGATTCTCACAAATTACCCCGACTTATTTTCCAAAGAAAAGAGAATGACAAGAAAACTGAAACAAGATTTGTAAAGGATGATTAATGAAGTTAATGATTTAGATTTGAGCTTTAGTGATGTTATTCAGCTAATAATAGATACATACGCTTATAGTAGCGAATTTGTGCATTTTCGTTCGGAATTTTTTGTAAAGCCTCCTGCAGTTTATATTTTATTATCGCTTTTGGAGTAGGAAAAGAGATGTTTATCGTAACCAAAACGATGTTTTTTTGTGGAGGAGGTTTTTTTTTAAATTCAGATTTGAAGGTTTGTGAATTTGTCAACTGTTGTTTCTTTAGTTAGAAAATAAAATTCGAAATATAATTGAAATTAGAAATCCTACTCAAAGAAAACAAGATCAACACCCAAAGAGATCTACTACACCCACAGGTCTGTGCTACTATTGTGGCAAAGAAGGTCATTGGATGAGTGAGTGCGACCTAAGAAAAGAAATTGAAGAATACATAAAAAGAAAAAACGTCAACAGGCGGGGACCGACCAAACAATAAGTGATGTTCTCGCCCAGACCTCGGAAGAAAGCGACATAATGACTGATGAAGATGCTGAGCCACACTTAAATATGTAAAAACCAAAAAATGTATAAATAGAAAAACGAAAACTCCAAACGCAATGAAAGATGCGATTAATTGTGTGGTCAGACGTGAACAGAAAATGCACCCGCCAGTTATGACCGAATCACGGCCGAATTCATATGAATTTGACTAATTTTATACTAAACGGCCATAAAAGATACGAAACCACGAATGCAGACATGTAGAGAGAAGATACTCTCTGACTAGACAACTTGAAAACGTTGCTTAGCTGACATGGCGACATTCGATTATCTCCGGCTGTCGGGAAATGACAGTGCACTCCCGACAGGAGGTGAGTAGAAGATGGGAACATCAATCAATCAAAAAAAAAAAAAAAAAACCATCTTGTGTGTCATGGGTGCGATGGTCTTGACATGTCTTCTTTCTCTTCTCATGGTTGTTGCGCTTGCACGTGTGGCATTAGATCGGGGATGTCCTTTTCAACAGACAGACCATCTTTCAGTTGCAGGCCCTTGGGGAAGCGTTTTGGTGGTCTGGTGAGAAACTAGGTTCCCCCCGAATTCACTCTCGCATATTTACGTAATGTGAGGGGTTGCCTCACGGGTAGCAGTTGGCTGGATGAGATTATGCAATTTGTATATAATTTCATAAAACTATACTTAAAATAGATGCTGATGGATTGTGAAGATATAATCATTTTCTTCCAAAGCTATCACACTAAAACCCAAGATGCTTCACGTTAATTCGCAACAGTCCTAAAACTGAGTTTCTGTATCTGACTGGGAGTGGAACAAGTTGTGGCTTTTGACATTTTGGAAAAATTTAACTTCCAACACTCAGTTTTGTAACCCCACGTTTTCTGGAGCTTATTGCTCTCATCGCTACACCATTCCATTGGAGTTATTTTTCGACAAATCCGTGGCAAACCACCACCATGGCTAACAATTCTACTCAACCAACGAAAAGAAACAAACACAATAAGAGTGTTTGTGTGTGATACAGATACGTAATGATATCTAAATTCCTGTTGGAGAAAGGAGGGTAAAATGTTAAGCAAATAAACTGATGGTTACGTTTACTTGCCTAATCCTACCAGATACAGGTTATTATGACCTTATATTAGGCAAATTTTTAACATACAGTAGGAATCACAATCGACACAGAAAATTACCAATGGTCGATTGCAGGAAAAATGCAAATCTGGGCAATTCGTATTCAAGTAATAATGAGTAAAGCTGATTTAAAAAATAACTTAACCAAATCTATCAAAGTGCAGAAAAATTCCTTACGATTTGGGACTTCAAACTGGCACAGCTTTTAAATATCATTTCTTAAGAGATTTGTCTCGTAGATAATATTAATTTTAAGTTAGGCAAGCCTACTTGCTCCATAAAGTGTACTTGGTTCTAGAGACCTAATGCTTTATGAAGTGTATTCAGCTTTCCAAAAATAGGTTATAATATAGTTAAAATAAAAACGTTGAGGTTAAAGTGAACGGCAAAATGAAAAAAAATGTTTGCTTGAACTTAACTTGAAAAACCCAAATTTTCCTAAAAATAATATAAGTTATCGGTGTAGAGATGTATTAGCAAATAAATTATATGCTAATCTTTGGTGGATGGCTTATAATTCGCTGTATTACAAAGGATTGCATTGCACGAATGCACGATGAAAACATACGAGTTAGGCCTAGGCCTAGGCCCAAGAGAATCTCGCACGAAAATTTTCGAACAAACCAAAAAGAAATGACGTTCATTTCAATCAAAGAATGTAGGAACACAGATAAATTGCTTTTTTTGAAATAAATCGAAAAATTTACCGATAAAAAAACCCGAGAGACGCAACCTAGATAAGCGGAGTGAAAGTGCGATGCAAGTGCGATTAGAATCCTTGGCCGCTTGACTATGACGTTACGAACATGAATTCTGCTGCGCGTGGGCCCTAAACAAAATCGTCTTCATTCTAGTTTTATTAAAACATTAGAATTCACTTATAAAAGCGTAAATTACTGTTGTAAAAGTTGTAAATGACTTCCTCTATTTTGTGTTTGAAAGGGCCTTTCATTGAAGCACAACAGAGAACTACTTACAATCAAAGCTGCTAGGTGAATGAATAAACAGAGTGAATCGGTTTCTGATATGTTCTGCTCTGCGCCTTGCTCACGTGATAATGCCTCAGCCAATCATAGCGTTCAAATGATAGCTTGCATTTGTCATTATTCTACGGTATCCTAGATGTACTAGTTGTTTATGCAATTATTTGAGGCCTTAGTTTTTTATTAGCTTGGTGACACCTAAAATAAAATTACGAATTAAATATTAAGTTGCATAAAATGAACTAAATAAATCAGAAAGAAAAACTGCCTGAACCGTAGATCGTCACAGTTTAGTCGGCACCGCTTCCCTGCAATGCCATCCTCGGAGCACGGCGTTCGCTTCCCCGCATACCAAACCTGATTTCCCGCATAATAATAATACGTTGCCGTACTTTGAATTCACAATGTAAATTAATTTTTTTTCAACAAAAAATTTCATCTCTTATTTCTCCTATTACGTTTTTGACTGTTATTTTGAATATTGCAATCAAAAAATCGAAAACATCATATCGGTTTCGCCAACCCTAGTCTCCACTGTGCCTTTCCTCAATTAGTAACTAGATCAACAGTTACAGGAACTGAATCAATTAGTAACAGGAAAATATACACATGTATTTGGTTCATTGAAAATTAACGATCTTTTTATTTTGAATACTACATTCCCAAACTTTAAATTTTTGTTAGCTACTGTGAGTACATCTAACTACTACCCCGAATTTAGATGATAAAAATTATACAAAATTCTAATGATTTCTTGCTAACGATCTTCGCACGTGATCTTGCAATGGCGTTAAATATCGAATATTCTCATCTTCGATGTTAGGTAGAAGCTTCAAACCCGATATATTTTCCAGATACGTCTTATCATTCAACACGTAAGCCTCAGATGTGGCGGTGTTTTCCCACATGAAACCCCGGAACCAGTAGTCCCTTGGATTATCCTTACATCTACCAACTATAAATTTGAAGTAATGGGTTGGCACAACCATTTTGCGATCTCCAATCACTCGTGTTTCTACAGTCACCTCCTGATCTCTAACATCACTGGTAAAAGAAAAATTATTGTTATAAAAATAATTTAAAAAACTACGCATACGGTACCTATTAAGTGGCAAGTAGAGAGGGCCAGAAAACATGAAGACTCTACCAGGATTTTGCCAGCAATTTCCCCATTCAATGCATGCTCTCAAATCCATTTCAGCTTGCACCCAAGGTTTGAGAGCTCTGAAACCTGGTGGCTAAAAATAAAATTATAGCGGTATAAAATTCTTTACTACTCTCTGAATTAGGCTGTATTTGAAATAAAGGGTAGTGGATGCATTGTGGGATGCGTTTTGGGGTGCCTGATTTGAGCTGAGTGAAAGTTTAATTTAAATTAGGTGTGATTGGTGGGTCGTACTGATTTTTTGCATCAAACTAAATAGTTGTGATGGGCACATGATCATTCCAAATTATTAAGGGTCTTTACCTAAAGAGAGAATTGACTGCAATGATGGTTATTCACTCCTGTCAACACGCCTGACATATGATAAAGTATTTCTTTTTTCAGATATAAAATCAGAAAATTTTTATCCCAAAATTTCAAATTCTGTAGTTAAAAAATTTTCTAAAATTTTACAAAAAAAATTTGCAAAAAATTTTTATTTTAGAAAATTTTGTAAATAAAAAACAGTTAATTTTCCAAAATTTTACAAAAAAAATTTGCAAAAAATTTTTATTTTAGAAAATTTTAGAAAATTTTGTAAATAAAAAAGTTAATTTTCCAAAATTTTACAAAAAAAATTTTGCAAGTAATTGCTTGCTTTTTATTTAAAAAAATTTTACAAAATTTTCTAAAATAAACATTTTTGCAAATTGCCACATATTTTGCAAACGTTTTTGCACGTTAACAAAAAATGATGCAAATTGTAACATATTTTGTAACATATTTTGTAAACGTGTTTGCAAATTGCCATGTATTTGGCAAAAGTTTTGCAAATTACCATGTATTTGGCAAAACCTTTTTGGCAAATTAACATATTTAGCAAAATGTTTGCAAATTGCCATGTATTTAGCAAAATTTTTGCAAAAATGAAAGTGGCCAATTACTTGCAAAATTTTTTCTTCTAACACAACTATATGCCTAACTCCCAAAGAAGTCAGAAACAACTAACTAATAGAAACTGAGTTTGGTTTGCATGACCCTTAGTTGGGTTTTAAACGTCATTCACTCTTAAAAATTGAGGTGTCAAATGGTACGGTTTTGCGATGTAACTGCTTGTCCCAAATATTGTACAGGTTTGCAGTGTAAATATGCACAGCCTTTGGGTCCTGCCTGGGCTTACACCTTCGGCCTGTATAACCATTTTGTACACCCTGCAATGTGTACATTTGTGTCCTGGGGTGGGGTGTTAACTGCACTTGCACGTTTGAGGGTGTTCGGCGCAATTACACCCCATTGTGTGAACTGGACGTTACCCGACATGGCAAGTAACATGTCCTATCCGTCACAGAGTATAGACGGTGTGAGACCATGTAGCCAAGGAAGGGACATAAAAGACACTGATAATATACCACCGATGGTGCACGTTTTCACGCATCAAAGTACACCCTTTGCAGAGCATTATTACACGCCTGATTCAGCCGCACACACTAAATACCATACAGGTGTAACTACGACAGCTCTGCAGTGTAACGATGACGTTAAACTCCTAGACTATACATGTTGACACCCGGAGTTAATAAGCTAACCCCTGACTTAATTCCAAATTCGGCAATTAAATACAGTTAAACTTACAATAGGAACCAAATTGCCACTTGTGAAACAAGCAACAACGTCATTATTCAAACAGTGACTTTCCGGTAGTGCTAAATATTTTGGAGCGTAACCGCCGTCCTGAAAATCTTGAGGTTGGGTTCTAAACGCTGGTAAAATTAAGGTATCCAAGTTGTACTCCTCTTCGAAACACCAATAACAGAAACGTTGATTCGATTGAAACTTTTCGCAGACCCAACGTGGACATCGTGTTCTTCGATCGAAACAGAAGATGAGATTGTTAAACATTCGAACGTCTTTACTGCTAACGTCGAATAGGAGATTTAGTTCTTGGGGTTGGCATTTGTGAGAAAAGAATTTTTTGTTTGCCCAATCCCATTTATCACTGTAAAAGCCGCCTAACCCACAGCCAACACCACATAAAAGAAGTCGGGGCAAAATCATAGTTGAATGAAGAAAAGTTGATGGGAAAACTTAGAGAAACTGTTTTCAAGTCGGGAATGTAGAATTTGAATAAAAAAAATGTTGTCAAGTGATACTGTGTATTGTTATTCGTTCTAAAATACTATGGTAACAGAAGCAATAACCATTTGTTACTTGTTAACACCATACACGTGACAGGATATTAATAACAGAAGAACAAAAAAATATTACATACAAAAAAACAACACCAAACAACCCAGAAAAAATATTGCAACAATTTGCAAGTAATTGGCCATTTTTGCAAAATATGTGACAAAAATATTTGCATAATTTATAAACTTTGCAAACTTTTTGTTAAAAAAAAAAAGTGGTCAACTACTTGCAAAACTTTTTTGCAAAATGTTTATTTGGGGTTTTACTGCAGTCTTCCTACAATTTTTGCAAATGTAGTAATTTATGAGCCATTCTTATTTGCAGCTATTCTGCGGTTTTACCACAAATTTTGCAGTGTAAATGTTGTAATTTGGCAGTTTTTCCACCGTTTTTCCACTGCTAGTTTTCTGCAGTTTTGTTTTTATAAAATCTAAAACTATCTCTTAAAGCACTCATAGAATGTCTCAGTGAGCTGCAATCAAGTTTCAAGGGTAAACTATCGAGAGCGATCTCCTAAAATAGTTGGGTCAGTACGCCCGACTCCGGCATGGCGACGGGGAGCCCATGAAGGCGCTTGGGGAGAAAAAGGACTCCAGGGACGGATTCGGCGAGATTGGAACCTTCGCGGGGTGATGCAGACGACCGGCCGCGCGCCGAGCCCAGATATCCGCGGCGCCAAAACACCGTACTCTCGCGGGGGTCATGCATTGTGCGATACCTCGTCATGCGATCTACATATATATGTTAGGTAATGACTGAGATTTTGGGTTGTTCAGTCGCATTTTTTCATTAGCGAACGGTATCTTCAATAAGTTAGTAAGTTCATTAGTCGTCTATAATTTTGTTAAATGTAATTAAAATGGCAATGGTATTTTTTGGTCTGTTTACTTATTTATTGTACAATTTTATTTGCATTAAGCCTAAAATGGAAAGTCTTCAGAAGTTTTGCAAGAAATCTTAGTCCTCAGGAAAATCCTCTTCACTTGAAATGTCTTCGTAATAATTTGAAGCTTCAGAATCGTCAGAATCCGAACCCTCGTAATAATAAGCTTCAGAATCCGAACCCTCGTCTGGAGTCGAATCATCACTGTCAGTCGAATCATCACTGTCAGTGACCCACTCTTCGTCTGAATAGGGAGGCAACTCTTCATGGCAACGTAAATCAGGAATTACTTGCCAATTTACAACAAGCCCTGAATCTATCGTAAACTGTGCTGGAGTAATGTATTCCACACGTGCTGCCTCACGGTTGGCTATTCTATATAATTGAACATGGAGTTGGCCTAAATTATTCTTATGCATGACGATTTTAAAAAAATGGGTAGGCTTTGCAACGAAATTTGATCCTAGAAGTTCATATTTCAAGTAGTGTCTATGATTGCGACTGAAAAAAAAATATAATCGTCATAATAATTATTTTATGTATTTTTTCAGTGTAAATTACCGTTCTGGTATAAATAAAGGCCCGCTGATTACGTAAACAGGTTCGAATTGTTCCACTAGTTGTGTGACACTTCTCTCTATTTCTGCCCACATATCATTTTTTAAGGAATTCAGCTGTAAAAATAAGAGATCCAAGTTATTCAATGGGGTAAAATGGGTGGGGTAAATAAGTCTTTTAAATTCCTAGCTAAAAAAAACTGCAATGGGACAGTGATTTGTAGTTTTTCTTTACTGCGGATTTTACCTGCAGTATTTTTTCGCAGCAGTTTTACTGTAATTTTACTGCAGTTTTCCTGTTATACTGCAGCTTTATTGCATTTTTTTCTGCGGTATTTATTCAATTACTGCAGTATTTTACTGCAGCAATTTTTACTGCAGTATCAGTATTTTTACTGCAGTAACATTATTTTTACTACAGTATCAGTATTTTTACTGCAGTATCATTATTTTTACTGCAGTATCAGTATTTTTTACTGCAGTATCAATATTTTTACTGCAGTATCAGTATTTTTACTGCAGTATCAATATTTTTACTGCAGTAATTTTTACAAGTAAAAATTACTTATACATGCAGTATAAGTAATTTTTACTGCAGTATCAGTATTTTTACTGCAGTATTCTTCACTGCTGAATTTTTACTGCAGTTTTACTGTAATTGTACTACAGTTTTGCAGTATTTTTACACTGCAATTTTCACTGCGGTTTTAACTGTAATTTTATTGCATCTCTATTATAGTTTTACTACAATTTTACTGCGGTTTTACTGCAGTTGTAGTATGGTTTTACGTTTATCTGCAGTACTTTTTAACTACAGTATTTTTGCAGGATTAACTGCAGTAAATTTGCAGCCGAGTTTTTTTACCATAGGAGCAATAGTGCTAAGGCGAAAGGCTTGAGAGTACAAGTTCTGACGTGCAGTGTAATTTGTTGGATCAACTAAGTGGCCTCTTTCCGGTGCAGATGGTGATCCTCGCACCTCCAAAAGAGAAAAAAAGTCTTGGGGCATAGCTCGAAACTGCTGTGGAATTCTTTCGTCGGGGTGGTATTCACCGACTAAATGTTCTAGATTCGCCCTGGCAGGCAGATTTGGTCTCAGTGTTTCAACTACGTAGCTGGCGATTTTAGATTGGAAGTCGTACTTCAAAAAAAACCCTTGAGATCCCAAAAGTTGTCCGTCTCGAGGATACCCAACTTCTTCTATCCAGCTAGCCGTAAGCTTAACATCGTCCGTTTCCTTGACTGCCGATATCGTTTCAATATTTATTTTAAAAGAATTGTTTTTCCATTTTTTTAGAAGAACTCCGCACGAATAACTGCTGAGTCCCACTGTTGCGAAGTAGAAAATTTGTGAGTAGAGCATTGGAAATTTGGAATTAGTTCTTGCAGAATGTCAAAACGGAATGCAGTTTTTGTTTTTAAAAAAATTTGAAATAATGTTAAGTTGTCATAGCACTGCCTATTGTTGTGTATCACAACAACAATAGCGCCCTCTCTTGTTCAAAAATTAAACATTTGAGTAATGTAAAGAGAAATACGCAGAAATCTTGCACTTCAAGCAATATTGTAATCATTAGTTCATCAATTACATGCACATCATGTACACCTTCAAATAATAATTCTTCCAAATGTAAACAACCTTCAAGTAAAAACTTCAACTGAGGGAAAGGAATTTGGTCACCATAAATTGAAAGGGATCTTAACTTGGAAAAAGCATTTGGATTATTATTTCTAGCATTGGGATTGAGTGGTATGAGCTTAACCTCAAAAAATTCCAATTCTTTTAAATTGGAAAAAGTTGATCCGATCGCTTAACATCATTCAATAACTCGTCAAAAAGACGAGTTACTTTTGCTCTAACATCAATCAGATCAGACTTCAAAGTATGAAATCCGAAAAGTATGTTTTCAAAAGAATCATGTTCATTACAAAACTTTAAAATTCTTACACTCTTCGTCATTCATATCACCCACACCCATCAAATGTAGGTTGAGGTTTGATACAATTGGACAACATTCTGTTATGAACTGCAAAGTTCCCTTTTTCATAGTGTGCATAAATATTGTAGGTAATTGACACAGTTGAAATATTGGAATTGGTGACCCCCTTAAAACAAAATCTTCAAACAATGTGTGAAACGCAAATTCTAATCCGTTAAGCCACGAATGATACTTAAATAAATGTACTTAGTTTAAAAACTTTTAACTGTTTCAAGTTGCGCAGAATAGTTAAACAACCTTAAGCTGTCAAGCTTGTAGTATCCAGGTCTAAATGTTTAATTTTCGATCCCCCTGACTGTGATTGACATGACATAACCGGCGTAGCCCATCGTTCGTAATTTCACCGGACAAAATTAAAATTTCAAGTTGCACACAGTTATTACCGATTACGTCCAGACTATCATTTAGAATTAGATTTAGTCCATATGAATCCCCTAATTCTAGAACCACCACATTAGAAATCAAATTGAGGAAGTTGTTTGCTTCTTCAATTCCAAGCCGAAGAAATCAAAACAATCACATCTGAAATTCGTTAAACTCTGTAAATAAAAATAAAAATGTTGTACAAATTGTGGAAACTAAATGATAAAATTTCACACACAAATCAGAGAATCTCTGTTTTGTGTATATTCAATGTTTTCAGCGTACTAATTAATAGTTTAAGTTATTACCTCGCACACACACTCAATATGGTATTCATGTCTCTTGCAAGATTAAAAAAGTTGAGTTTTAATTTTTTCATCTTTGGTTTGATTTGACGATTTTTGTTACGACAGTCAAGTTCAGATGGGTACTCGTTGACACCGTTAAAGTATTGAAGCAACTCTTCGGATAAATCCACTGCTGTATAAAATATTTTTAAAATAAAGATACATTTTTTAATGGGCAAAATTGTTTACGAATATTATTCAGTTCATCCGTTGAGTAATCCGATAAATGACGGATGACTACTTTCATGGAAAGATGCTTTAACGTGACAATCGGTGCTCGCAAAGGCATTCTGAAAATAAATGATGTTATAAGTTGCCAATTCGGTAATTAAAATCAAAATGAAATACCTATATTCCTCACAAGTCAGTTGGGCGCAGCCATGTTGGCACCGAATAAAAGGAGGAACTTGCCGGTTTTACTAAAACCTGGTGGCGGTCGAAAAAGGATGAACTGATCAAAGTGAGAAAATTTAATAACAGAAGTAAATAACTGTTTACTTCTGGTAATAATTACGATTGACTTAATTCTAACTTTGATGAGTATGGTGGCCCAGAAGTACGGAATCCCTGAAAAGCCATGGTAGAAAAAAATTTTTTTTTTGATATTAAGAGTTGAAAGTTTGATACTAACAAGAAAGAGCTAGAATTTGATATTAAGAGTTAGAATTTGATATTAATAGTTAGGAATTTGATAATAATGGTTGGAATTTGATATTAAGAATTGGGTAAACTTTGGGCAAACTTTTTGTAAACTATGAAGACATGATATCCCAAACATGAAATTCAAGGGGTTTGTAGAGTATGTAGTACTAGAGGTATTTTCACTTTGAGTTTGGGTAAACTTTGGGTATTCTTTGGGTAAACTTTGGGTAAACTTTGGGTAAACTTTGGGTAAACTACCGGTATGGGTAAACTTTGGGTAAACTATGAAGACAAGATATCCCAAACATGAAATTCAAGGGGTTTGTAGAGTATGTAGTACTAGAGGTATTTTCACTTTGAGTTTGGGTAAACTTTGGGTATTCTTTGGGTAAACTTTGGGTAAACTTTGGGTAAACTTTGGGTAAACTTTGGGTAAACTTTGGGTATACAAAAAGGGTATACAAAGGCTATGCAAAGGCTATACAAAGGCTATACAAAAGGTATACAAAAAGGGTATACAAAGGCTATACAAAACCTACACATTGGGAAATGATTGCAATTTGATATTAAGAGTTAAAAGTCTGATATTAAGGGTTAAGGGTATAGCCTAGTATAGCCTGGTATAGGCTTTGTATAACCTTTGTATAGCCTTTGTATGGCCTTTGTATACCCTTTTTGTATACCTTTTGTATAGCGTTTGTATAGCCTTTGTATATCCTTTCTGTATACCCAAAGTTTAACCAAAGTTTACCCAAAGTTTACCCAAAGTTTACCCAAAGTTTACCCAAAGTTTACCCAAACTCTAATTATGAAACTTTTTTTCTTAAAAACTACACATTGGAAATTCTCCAACGTGAACATACCTGTAGTAGTACTATACAAACCCATTAAATTTCATGTCACGTCTTCATTTGTTTTGGAAAGGTTTATCCAAAGTTTACCCAAAGTTTACCATAAGTTTACCCAAAGTTTACCCAAAGTTTACCATAAATTTACCCAAAGTTTACCCTAAGTTTACCATAAGTTTACCCAAAATTTACCCAAAGTTTACCCAAAGTTTACCAAGAGTAAACCACATGAAAAGGGTAAACCACATGAAAAGGGTAAACCACATGAAAAGGGTAAACCACATGAAAAGGGTAAA
>JAQGAS010001968.1:0-13616 GCA_034686365.1 Pachymerium ferrugineum
TTTAATTTCCCCTTCATATTTATTATCTTTCTTTCCCTTTTGTCAATCAATTTGAGTTTTATACAGCAATCTGGAATTTTCCCTTCAACCTGTCATCTCTTATTATTCATGAATACGCTTAAATATTTCTTCCCCCCTACCACCAAATAATGTTTTTTAACCTAAGTTGCAATTGAAACAGCTTTATTCCTCCCCGGCGTAATGGAATCGAATGGGGCAATGGAATAAGTGAAAGGGTATGATTCATATCCTCCATTGGTACACTCAAGCCATAAAATATACAGACATCTAACACGGTGCTTGCTGCCCCCCTATTACCAGCCAAAATCGATTGGACGACTCACTACTGCTTAGCCAGATTGGCAAACTCTCTTCTCACTACAAAGACAGCTGGTAACCACGGCAACCAGAGACTTGCAACCTCGAGTGCTTTTTCCTTAAAAACATTTTTTTTTTTATTTTTACAAAGCCTTTTGAAATATACAACCCTTTTTTTTATCCTTGAAAGGAAAAAAATAAAGATCTTTGTTTTGACATGATGGTTTCAAGACTCGGGAGTTGAGTTACCTTTTGTTGTAGTTGATTGGGTGAAGTAAATGCATTCAAGTTGTTGACGTCAATATTGGTGTGTACTTGGGTTTCTTTGGTAGTAGTTCTTTTTTTTAGTAAAGAAGTTTTTGATTGTTAATTAATTTTTTTGGCTGTTTTGACGCGAGTTTTGAGTAAGTTGATACGCAGTTGTTTGTGAAACGTGAAATGTAAAGCAGATCTTTGTCTGTAGGTCTTTACTTATTGCATAAACACTGGATTTGGCATGTTTAATTAACTCACATTTTCATTAACATGTGCATAATTAGGAAGCGGGGAGCAAATCTGGATAAAACTAAAAGGCAATTAAAACCAACTTCCATTTTGGGCTTTTCATTGACATAGTTTGAGTTCCGATCGTAATACACTGTAAATTTTAAGGTTTCTAGAGTCAAAGGGTCTGTTGAAATTTGTCTATTAGTTTTTCACACAGTAGTAAAACAATGTCATTCGTATAAAAGTACCAATAAAATTACAAAATGGGATCAGTAAAGACAAATTTACACCTACTTACACAATTTATGCATTCCTTTGGAAAACTTAAAGACCAGTTAGAAAAGAAACTATTGAATGTACATAAAGATAAAGACATCAATTACTTTTAGTTTACATTCACACCAAACCAGACATAATGTAATGTAATTGGGTTTCTGTTTACAATGTGTGTATCACTCAGGCAAGAACTTATTCCAGTTCTAGAACTGGAATCTGGAGTGAATTCAATAAAATTTGAATTCATCCCTTATACGAATGTAATATAGTGATAGTGTTTCCCACACAACTTCACACTTCAATGAGGTCGCCCATGTTTGAAATCTCGTTAAATCACGTGAGATGAAGAATTGTTTTTGATTGGCCACATATGAAAACTTAATTGGGTTGGAGTCCGATTTAGGGACAAGTCAGCCCATCATGTCAGGCAAAGTCGGACATAACCGGTTCAATTGCCATATATTATTGATGCGGTTTCAATCGGTTCCAACTCTCACTTCTTCTTTTACTATGCATTGCAGTGTTTAGCAATCGGCTTTAGCTTCGTAAAAGCGGAAGTGGAAGTTGACACCGGTTGTAACTGCATGAACCGGTTATGCCTGACTTTGCCTATGCGGCGCATGATGGGACAGTTTTGTCCCTAAATCAGGCATCAACCCCATTCAGCACGATCTTGACTTAATTTTATCTCACAATGCATCGCACAACTAAGTTACATGGCATTATTTCTACTGAGAATACAAATGTAGAAAACTATAACCCTTAAGTAAGTGACCAATATTTAGCAGTGTTTATGAACTTTAGATTTTTAATGTGAACAAACATTTTTTATCTTCACAAAAGAATCTATGATTGAATTTCACCCTTCATGCAGATTAATACACAAGAGAGGAGGAGAAAAAGTAACGAGTTGAATAAAATTCAAATTTTACCTCAGACCCCTAGAGGCCAATTTATTCTGTGCAATAAAATAAATTCCTTGTTTTTTTTTTGCTCAATCTGTTGTGCCTATAGGGGAAAGATGATCTAAAACAATGAGAAAAACGTTTTGATTGCAACAAGATGTCGTAAATTCAAGAGTGCATGAAAATATGACCTGTGGGTGTTGCGAGTAATATTCTGTAAGATTGTGCGTGTGCGAGCATGCAGGTTAAAAACCTGGAGCATTTCAATTTAAATCTAGATAAAAGTTGGCCTGATATTGAAATTTCTGTGGCTTCTTTTGTTTTTAGATTCGAATCAAAAGCGTGTAATAAAATATCGACATTAATGTGTAAACTCATTAAATGCAAACGTAAATTAAAATCTTGAGATATAAATTTTTATGGTGGTGTAATATGTCTGTTCTGACTTGTGAGTGTTAAAGGTGATGCAGGGAATTTTGCGAATTAAAATTCATTTTTGAATCCTTTTTTTATGAGGTTGACACAGTTTGTAGTGTTAATTGAAAATTTATTTACTTTCTCGTTTTGTTGCTGGTGGAATAATTGGTAGAGGGCAGTAAAAAGTTTGTTACAGGCATTGAAAATCCATTAAACGTTGCAGACAGAGGGAGTTGTTAATTAATTTTGTTTAACTATGTTATTTTCTATGGTGGTATGAAGTGTCTATCACTTGCCAATTAAAGAGCTAATTCGTAAATATAAACTGTTTTATGGATAATGATAGGAGGTCAATTTACCCTTAAGGTGATGAGTTAAGTTTTAAGTTAATTGGTTTTCGATTTGGTAAAAAGAGGGGAAGAAGAAAAGTTTGGCTTAAGCGTGGCAAAAGGGAATAAAGACCATACGCAGATACAATAGGATGGGTCAAAATTGAGCTTTAACTTTTTCCAATGAAGTCTATGTAAAGAGAAGCCAAAGTTAAATGTATTCGCTTATTTGTTACAAAAATGATATCTAGAAACTATAAACTGTTTTATTAATTCTATTTTGCTGAAAAGATAGGAGTGTAGAGTTTGTTTGGGAATGACATTTGCAGAGGAAATTGTTTCGACACGGCATTTTGTCAAATTGTGCATAAAATGTCAAGTATTGATATCAGTTCCATTCATTTCATCGAGATTAATCGATTGGTATATAGTTTTGAACCGATCAGTCAACGGTTGACGAGATAACTGATGAAATGAAGGTTGAAGCGAGGAGAATCAAATTGGGCGCCATTTGCATGAAGAACAAAATCGTTTGTTGGACCTTCCGCTTCCGTTTATGATTGAACCAATAGCTAAACGTGTTAAATGATATGATCTAAATAGGTCTCTTATCACAAAGATTTACACGGAATAAACACCAGATGTCGCATAGATCACGCTTATTTCCACAACATGGGCTGTGCACTAATTTCCTATACACGTCAGACCTTTTTGACAGCATGTTTATTTACTAGTGTTCTAAGTCTACCAGAAGACTTTTCTAATATTTGTAGGAAGTCAATATCTCATAAGACTTTATCAACAAAACACTACAAAAAAATATTTTTTTTCCCAAAACCGGAAATTCTCAAAAATCCTCCCCAATGCTCATGAAATCGAAGCGAACACTTAAAATTGACTTCACATATCATCTGTATCAACTGATGTACTAACCGCTACTCACCTATCCACCACTGTCGCCCTCTACCATCGGAAAAAAAAATCCCCTAAAGACTTTTATACATTTGCTTGCTATGACAGTAGAATGTTGAGGGCTGGGACGTTTGGTGTCATGCACCCTGCATTTGGTGTCTCCCGATTGGATTTCTATTTGGCACCCTGCCACTGATGATTCGTCTTGGCTGACATTTGGCATGACCTTGGACACGACGCATGCGCCAACAGGGTTAACATACGTGTCAACTTATTTTACTTAGCACAGTTTAAGAATTAAACTACACGGCCTTGATAGTGCATAGTTCACTTGTAAATTCACCACTAGAGGTCTCCCCGTCTTTTTTTATGACGTTATTTAAAGATTTATGACTCAATAACAATTATGATTTATAGCAGTTAATTTTAAAACGATGGCAACAATAAAAATTGGGTAATGATCTTGTAATAGTTTAGAAATTTTTTTTTCGTTTTATAATTAACGTCATTTGGGCTTCTTATTGGGGGTTTTAAGAATGCACGAATCAATTTTTTCCCTCCCGTTTGGTAATTGCCAGCTTTAGTAGATAATTAGGCCGATTAAAAGAAGCTAATGAAGCTCATTGGATTCTAATCGGTCCAGATGGATTCTTTTTTTCTTAGTCCATATATACGAGTCTCATTCACTTATTGTGCCAATTGAACGGTTGCTAGGAGACGTTGGGATGTTGGTTGTGTGTGTGGTAGCTATGGAAACGACAACACCACTTGAGGATGGACATGGGCTTGATTCCCTGACATGGTGACTTTTTCTTAGGAGGACAAATTTCCCCGGGGATGTTCAGACTTGGTCGGTGTTTGGTGGGAAAAGGTCGCAGGAGGGCTCTGTATGCAATAGTTGTCATGTTGAAGGATTCTGGGATCATTTTTTAATGGCCTAAATGAAATTGGTGATCGTTTGTTGTTTGAAAAACTGTCAATAGGGGGCGCTGCTTGAATTTTGATTAGAAAATTTTGGTATCCAGTTTTCATTTGCAAGTTGAAGTAAATGTTGATTGCATTCAATGAAATCGATTCGGTTGAGTGTGTGTCACTGTTGATTTAGTATCGGCGCTTGTGTCGTGTTAGGAGAAAGCGCCACCGCTAAATTGATGGTGGTCGATTGTTGAATTAATTTGGATTTTTAGGTGTTGATTAATCGGGATTAGCGAGTTGGATTGGTGAATAATGTATGTAGAAGTTTAACAGATAGGTTGGCCAATGTTAAAGGTGACGTCATACAAAATGGCGTTCATGTTATGTGACATTTTAACTTAAGTTCGTCACAACTATTGCATAAACATTTTACAATAATTATAGTTACTCCTTTACACATTGGTAGAGATTTGCGTTTACAGAAGGTCTGGGATTATTTGATGACGCAATGCCCAGAGTATGTTTCGTAATTGCAATCGCGAATTCTTCAACATGGCGTCGCCAAATTCCACAACGCAAGGTGTGAAATTCTTTGCTCTAATGCAGCATTGCGATTGGAGAACAGTTTCACTAGACACCAGCAAAAATCCAAATGAGAATTAGGGTTGTCACATTCATAAATGTTTGCTACACATTTATTCAATGTTTAATAAAATCTCCAACATAACAAAATTTACACGGTGTAACATGAGAAACTTGTTTTTATACCCCAGTTTAAAAATATTGCAGTCATTTTGTTCTCTCTCTCTCATTCACCAGATGATGAACTGTCGGATCATATAGGACTTCACCTAATTTTCTACTGTGCCTTCCATTGCACTAGGGGATCTTATGATCTTCTAAGTTATCATCCAGTTCATATCATGTTCTCCTAAGTTATTTTCCAACCTTATATAATGGCATCCATTGTAATTTTCTTCAGCTTTTTTTGGATGCGGAGCGTGTAATTTTTTTTCCTTTTTTCATCTCTCCATCCACAAACCGCTCTCTTTTTTCTTTTTAAACCGACAGAAATTTCTACTTTATTATTATTTGATTATGTCCTCTGATTTTTCCCTTTACTGTATTAGAAATGTGATGGATTTACAGTGTCTTTATTGATTCTTAAAGTGGACTACATCTTGAAAAATCATTAGTTGGGCTTTTGAGTGACACTTGACAGATGAATTCACCTTTTTTTTGATTCCAAGAGATAAACATCTTATTTATACACAGTTTCCTTAACATTTGCATTTATAGTACTTGGAACTGCTCAAAATCACAGGTTCTATCTATTTTTACAATTCGATTGAAGGGGGGCAGGGAAATAAAAAAAATGGAAAACTCCTTTTTTGTATGTTTAATCAAACGGCACATACATTGGATTATCATTTTCTTTGCACTCGCATTTTGTCTTGATTAATCCCTTTCTTGAGTAATTGATTGCAAGTCACATGACGTTCATTGTATGTCCCTTCGAAATATTCTCTCATTTTCAAAGGCTGATTAGTGAAAAGCTGAAGAATGACCTCCATTAATGATCTGCCCCTCCCCCCCTCCCTTACTAGCATCCCATCCAATAATGCCAGCAGCCATTTTCATTGATTATTGGCAGTCTAAAGAGTTTCCCCCAGAGGAGAAAACCATTTTCTCCTATACATGCAATTTCATTGAAAATTGCAAATGTTTAATATGAATCAAGAATAATAAGAAATTAAATATTTATAAGTAAACTCATATTTTTTATTTTTTATTTTCTAGGTAAGGAAAAGTTAGTGTTCACTTATATGGAAACTGATGTTCCTGAAAGATATAGGTAAGGTTATATAACTGAATTATTTACAAGTTGACAAATTTATTGCAAATGTTTGTTGTCAAGATAAGTTTTTCCCTTACCCTCATGATACATTGGTATTCTAGTGTTGATAAAAGCAATTCATTTTAATCTCTGTCTTGCGAGCTATGCTGAAGACATTTTCTCCAGCCCCATGGCCCCTTACCTTAGCTCTTTCTCTTGTCTAACTTAGTTGAGATGCAAGGCCTTCACTTTGGAGAAGGCCTGGGGTTTGCCAAATGTTGCCATTGCTTGCCGTTAGGGGTCGTTTTCATCTTCTCTTACTTCTTTCTCGCGGTCGAGGCCTATTTCAATAAATCAGAGTTTCTTTCGGTGGAAGGGGAAAAGTTTGTTTCAAGACTTGTTCAGCCCCTTGATCACGTGTAAGTAGGATGTAGACATTGGGAAATGGTCATTGACCACCAATTAACCTCTTTAAGACACTATTTTACAAAAAGAGTTGTCTACATGCTTTTAACATTTTGTTTTACATGAAATGACAGATAAGCAAATTGTATTTTTTTCACATAATGTGCTCTAATGGATTTATGTTTAAGTAAGTTGATCTCAATACGTTTTCAATCAGTTTTCATATTAGAGCCAGTGATAAAAAGGCCATTAGTTAAAACACAAATGATAAAACGATTTTGTAAAAATTCAAGTGAATCAAAGCAAATTTGTTTCTGTAAGCGTAATTGGTGAAAAATTTTACTTCTTTTTACGGGTTTTCATCAGACTAATCGTTTAATGTGGTGCAATAATTCTTATCTTTCCAGCTACACACAAGTTGGGTTGTCCATTTTGAAATTGCACTTTATGCGCCTACTTTTATTGGCTATTATGCATATATTGAATGTTCCTTTTTCGTTTTAAAGACATTGGACATGTCCAGTAAAGAATGACATTCCATCAACCTTACAACATCAATTGCTTAATTAATGTCTGGTTAATAAAAATAAACCAGCCACTTAAGGCTAGTTGAGTCCTGCACCAAAAAAAAGACTGATGATATAATTAGTTTATTAGTTTAGTCACATAATCATGGCTAACACAAAGTCAACCAACTTTAGTTGATTTAAGCTTGGATTATAATTATAATATATGCAATATTCCATGTCTGCTAGCTATTCTTGTCAATTGATGCAAGTATTTATGACTAATACTAGAGTCTACAAACAATTTAAGGCATTTAGACTGGCAATGTTGCCTATGGTGTAATCTAGTAATGCCATTTCTAGACATAATATAAGGCTAGTGTACACTATTCCTACAATTGCACTATTATTGACACAACTGATTTTAGTGAAGATGGCAAACTCTTATCACAAGTTTGTACAAGAAAAAAACTTTGTTAGTCATGTTTTTGTACATAGTTTTGAGCCAGAGGTAAATGGTGAAGGTGGGAAACTGGAGAGTTTGTTGAAGGGAAATGTAGTAAGGCAATTTCCGAACGCGCACGTGCGAGATGAAGCAAGACCCTTGAGGCTGAGGTTTTTACATTTTTGTGTGTAGACCATGAGCCAAAAGCTGATAAGAATACATATATTTGACAAGAAGTGAGAGAAAGAAAAAAAAATGTTACTGATTTTTTTTCCAACACATGTCTCTGTTTACCCAGCAAAAAAGTATCAAAAGTTTGTATCTTAAAATGTCTTTTAGATAGATCCTAATTTGAGCAACATTAGGAAGTAGAAATTTTTATTGTTTGTCATGCTCTTATCTTAGAATGACAAATCCATGGGGGTGTTGATAGTAGAGACATACTATCAATGGTTTGGTGGAAGCTATGAATTGAGGGGTGGTCAACATTGTGATAACACCACCCATCATTGCCAGAGCCTCCATTTTCTGTATAAATGGAATAGAGAGGTCATGCAGCCTGCTGTACTGGCAAGATAAGGCAAGGCAAACCACCACTACCCGCCTTACCACGAAATAGGTGCCGCCAAAAGCATGCGTAATTCCCGCCAAAATCCCCATCAAGTATACAATAGTGGATAGACTGGAAAGCTCCTTCTCTTGATGACAACCCCTTTGGCTACAAATTGGAGTCTATTGTGTCCAAAACTCGTTCAAGACAATGAGGTGCACGTGTAATGAGCTGACCTTAGTTGCATACCACCGACGTGGACCGGGTTCAGTGGTTGGTTATTTGTAAATTGTTTCTGGCAGTTAAGCCCCTCTAGGAATTGAGCAAGAATTGGTCATTAAGAGAATTGGAATTTGAATGAGGCTTGCATTTCAGCTTCTCTTACCAGGGAATTACAATTCTTTTATGTGGCTTCTTTTCTAGCACTTTTTCATTGATAACGCCACAATTATCCTATTATAAATTTCTAATTTTCTAACAGAAAAATTTAGTCAAGTTTTTCATCTGGTCATTTTAAGCTGACATAACAATTAAATTTGTAACATGGGATTAAAATTGGTTGGACAATTTTTAGTGAACAAAATCTTTCAAACAATTTTTTTTTAACCAAGTAATCAAATAGTGACCAAAAAGTTGCCACGAAATTATCAAACTTTCCTTGTTTTTAATCTTTTAATGGATGTTACCTCCCTTGTTGCACTCATTTTTCACTTTTGTTATTATATCTATAATTGCACTTACAAAAACTAATGGAAACTTAATTGATACCACAAGTTTTTTTTCTCCCTTGCTCTGTAATTAATTCTATCATATTTCATTCATATTCTATTACAAATTAGTAAAAATATCCATTAGTGGGTAAATTATGACTTGGTCAATTGCCTATAACCCTGAGGGAAACAGTTAAGTGTTGTCTTGTTTACATGTGATTATTTTTCACCACTCTTTTATATCATATTTATGACATCAACAAGGTCTTTAACTACTTTTCTTTCTCTTCCCTATAGCTATGTTGCTTAAAGCAAGTTTTTCATCATTATACAACAATAACATGAAGAAAAGTAAAAGAAATCTTGAGAGATTTAACCGAAATTTCCCTGGGGTTATGTTGCTTTGAGGTTATTTCCATCAGTTTACAACAATATCTGATTTTCTTGTTGATTGTTGTGGTTGGCAAGTTAATAGATTTGTTAGCTTACTCGATTGCTATCGGGTGTTTGTTGTTTCCCATAGGAAACGCACTGGGGAAAAAAAGGTAACAATGTTGCAAATCCCATGGTGATTATGATCAGTGATCAATCAGGCGGGTGGAAATTAATGAAGGTTGGGGGTTAGGGAGAGTGTTCATTAGCCAACAAATTAAGGTGCATTAGCACTGACATCTTAGCTGAGCTTAAAAATGCAATCGGTGAGTAATGAAAAGAGTGGGGGAAATAATTTATGGGGGATTTCCTTTGTGGAATTCAATTTTTTTTTTTACCTGACTTTATTCTCGTGTGAGGGTGTGTGAGATTAAAGTGATTTCACTTACAGATGTAGTTTACTAATTAGTGTTTTTTGATCTAAGATTTTACTATAGTTTTTTAAGGACTTTCTATAAATGTTAGAAAAAAGTCTTCTGGTAGACTTAGTGTTAGAACACTAGTAAATAAACATGCTGTCAAAAATACATAAAATAGGGAATTAGCGCAGCTCATGTTGATCTGTGCGATATCTAGTGTTTAGTCCGTGTAAATCTTTGTGATAGAGACCTAGTTAGGTCATATTATCTAACACGTTTAGCTATTGGTTCAATCATAAACGGAAGCGGAAAGTCCAACAAACGGCATTGTTCTTCATGCAAATGGCGCCCCAATTTGATTCTCCTCGATTCAACCTTCATTTCATCAGTTATCTCGTCAACCGTTTACTGATCGGTTCAAAACTATATACTAATCGATTAATCTCGATAAGATGAATGAAACTGATACCAACTTTTGACATTTTATGCACAATTTGACGAAATGTCGTGTCGAAGTCATTTCCGCTACAAATGTCTGTTTCAACCTTCATGCAAGTTGATATTAGGAGTAGTTTGGGCAGCCATACAATAAAAATAGACTGTAAAGATGAGACAGAATTCACCGGAAGTGAAATGAAGTTTTCACCACCAATCGGTCATTTTTCATCTTCTTTAAACAAAAGTTGTATACGTATAACATTTCATCGCTATACACATAGAAAAATTTTAAATATTTACTTTTTATAATGCACATATTTCGTAAACATTTTTTATCTATTCACATGTCAACATTGGAAAGTTAAGTGGTGGAAGTATTCACTCTTAATAGAAAATGGTGTGTAAACATACACTGCTCAATAATATATTATTAGTGGAGGGCAGCAGTATTACATTTCTGATACTTAAAAAGTAAATGTGCACCTACAGAGGAATGGAATGGACTTTAAGTGCAGTTTTAGGTTGATATGCTTTTCTCCATTTTGTGTTCACTATGATAGTTTTTAAACTGTTTATATTATTTTTAGAATGAAAATTAAGTAATTTTGATAGACGTTAATGATGGATTATTATGTATTTTGTGTTGGTCTTTTGAAAGCAAGGGAGTTTCAACGATTGAAAATTGCACTATGCATTATCAAGAGAATTGCAGTTAATTACATTATACTTTGAATGGGTGACCCTATAGGTGAAGGCAATTACGTTGCTAAACGGATTGATTTTCGTTCCTATGATTGATGCTTTTGACCTGCTTGAGTTTTAAGTCCAGAACGGCAATTTCACAAATGGTTGAAGGCAATTGGAATGGATTATTGCAACGCTGAGTGCCTCATTCAACGATGAATTTTTTTCTTTCTAGTTGGATGAGTAAAGAAAGAACGGGTATTGTATGTTTGCTTTAGTTCACGTTTTCTATATATTTATGACAAAATGCTGGGAATGTCGTGATTTATGTATTACTTTTATTGATAGTTTTGTGCGGTTTTGATTGATGTGGTTGTGCGAGTGGATAGTTGCGGCCAAATGGAATCTTATCTATGGAGCTAATATCGGATCTGGGGCGTTAAATTGAGCAATGGGAAAAGGAAAACCAAGAGTTGGAATCAATATTAGGGATAGAGGGATTGTTAATTTGGGAAATTAACGGGAATTGTTCAAAATAAAAGTAATTATTTGTACACACATACTTAGAAAAAGGTAAAAAGGATAGGAATAGACCTTATGCTAAAAGTAGGTGTAAGTAAGGTAAACAATTTACAAAGGATGAATGTTGTTTCTTCCTCATGGTGGAATATATCACCTATCAAAGCAAATAGTATAAAACAGGGAAGGATTCTAGATGCAGGTATAAATCGTCATCTGTTGTAGCACAAGGTTTACTTTCACACATTGTGAAATTATTATGAAATCGGTAAACATTTCCTACTAGGTGCAAAATCTGTTTATTGGTAGAAATAAGACCTTTCTCATAAAAGGATTTTAAACTAACATCTGACAACTTGTTAAACAAGTAATGTAAAGTAATTTAAGAGAATATTTTTGTTTTATCAGAAAAGGTCAAAAATCTACACCTCTCATATCACATAAAATACACATTTTTGAGTTATGAATCTTAACTAGTGGTGTATAAGACTACCTATTGCACAGGGTTAAAAAGCAAGCTGGGTATGTGCGTGTAATCACACTTTCTTTGGTACATACGCCCTATCTATAAAGTAGAAAAGAACACCAAAGTTGCGAGATTTGAAGAGAGACCTTTCCTATTGAAGGTTTACAGTTAGATTTTAGGGGTCTGCAAATAGTGACAATGATTTTAGAACATTTTGGTATGTACATGAACCTTTTCCTTCCTATTTTTTTAATAGTGCAAAGCTTTTGAGTTAGATTGTGGTCTAAGCTAAGTAAGTTTGATAAAATCAAAATCAGTGTAAAGCAGATAATAGTGAGTAAAGTGTTTGAGTAATATCAGTTAAAGTGTGTAAAAGAAGTTTATGAAATCTAATTACAATTACAGAGAGTAATAATATGTCAATTTACACTAATTTACATCTGCATGGCTGAATTGAACAGGATAGTTGTTCAAAAAGAAACAATTTGTTGTACATAGCTATTGTATTTATATTCCAAAATTGAAGAGACTTAAACTTTATTTTACAATTTTCAGCAGGCTGAACTTTAAAGTAAATCTAGCCTTACAACTCCATCAGTAGTTTTATATTCATTGTAAATTTAAGAGTGTAATGAGTGTTTGTCCTCATTATAGTCCCAAAGGGTCTTCTGTTAGCTATGGAATGACTTTAACTTGACATGAAAAGACTAGGCGTTGTACTTTACTGAATTTAATGAAAATTTTACACACAACTGTAGTTTAATATGAAAACCGAGTTAACTGAGTGCGCTGCAAAGACTCAACTCTTACAAATAGATGGAAATCTGCTTTGCTGCACTGATTTTAAAGCGTAATATCGCATACACAAGTGTTATATGGTTGATTGTAGATTCTTAAATGTGGGTTACACAATCTTATTTTTATACTACACTGTAAAAACAAACATATATGCACCCAAATTGCAGAATTTACAATGCATTTTACATTAAATCGAATTTTCACATGTCTGGTTATTCTGAAATTATATCTGTAAGAAAAAGACAAGTGTTTCAAATTTACAGTAAATTTGTGTATAATAAAATACATTGCTGTAAAATTTATCAATATTATAAATAATTAATTAATTTCACAAATTTTCAATTAAAAATAATGAATTTGAGAATATCTTTTTGTTGAAAGAGATTAAAACCCTAGAAGTGACTTCTAAATTTAAAACATTCACAGGAAGAAACATGGAGAGAGATAAGAGTCAAGCAGGAAGTTAGCCACATCACGTTGCTAGGGAAACCCGAGACTGTTGCTATGGAGATGTGCAGATATACAGCTGTTGTTTTTTTTTTTTTATTTGTCTGGTTGTGGGAAATTAAATTATGACAGGATTGTGCAAATATGTCACCAGCAAAGTATTGTGCTTGGAGGCAACACTAGCTTCCAACCTCGAGGCTGAGCAGAAATTGGATCAGCCCTAGTAAAAGATGATAATAGCAATGAAATGTATTCAAGTGGTAAGAGACTGGGGAAGAAAATTGAAACACGAGTAAATAGCAATGAACGTGTAATAAAAAACTCTCAAATCATTAATCTGCAAGTAAGAAAGAAAAGAATTCTCATTGCGTTGATAGTGGGAAGTTTTGACTGAGAATAATCTAAAAAGATGTGAATCTACTTACTCTTTTGGTTCAATATTTTACAGTAGTTTTTTTTTTT
>JAQGAS010001969.1:0-13608 GCA_034686365.1 Pachymerium ferrugineum
TTTCAAGTGATACAAAAATATCCTAAAGATTTACCCATTCAAATTGCATGCATTGAAGCCATTTATGCCTTAAAGTCCCACTTATCATCAACATTCTACGATGAAGTAAGAGAGATAATCGTCAATGAAACGCTATCTATGGCTGAAAGATTCTCACACGATGATGTCATCAATTACTTTGCTGCCCTTATAATCAACGACTTATGGCAATGTTTAAGCGAGATTGAAAGAAACAAAAGTTTTTGGGAGAAAATTTTCAATTTTGTTGAAGAGAAGTACAAAGCCAAAATCGCGGATGAAGAATTGGTCACGTGTTTGGCAATATTGAAAACTCTAAGCTATGAAACCCAAGTCCGGTACAGAATTATATACGAATCTAAGTTGGATTTGGTCATCCAACTTATTGATCGATTCCCCAATAGTCAAAATGTATTATCAAAAGCATTGGCCATTTTGGAGCAAGTTTCGAGACAAGAAGAAGGAGTTCGCCTTGTTGCAATGCAGCCCTTCATTAAAAGCTTATTGCCGCTTACAAAAAGTGAAGATATGCGAGTCAGTTACCTATCAACTGCAGTTTTGTTCAATATATTCATAAATGAAGAAGCATCTTTGCTCTTTGACAAAGAGTTGAGACAGAGGATTCATTTGTCGGTAGAATCAGCGGTGTACAAGTGGGGACCGGTCAATCAATCTGAGATAGTAAAACAAAATTCACTGCAAATGCTAATCAAGGCTTTAAGTTGCAATAGGGAACCAGGTCTGCAACTATTTTCAGCATGGACACTTAACTATCTTTGGACTGTAAACCCAGATGAGTACACATCATTAATTAAAAAAGAAAATCTTTTGGAAAAATTGCAACACTGCCCATTACTGACTGATAGTTGTGAAGAAGTGAAAAGTTATTTGAACAGTGTACTGCAGCTTGCAACAGAAACCAAAAAAGGTAAGAGATTTTCACATTACATAATCCAAGATTAATGAATGGATAAATTTGTAATTCAATTGTACCCTATGCTCAGTGGCGCCACTACACCCAGTGGTAACATTTCGAACTAAAAAAATTATTATTATATTCTCTAGATTCTGATTCGCGCAACCACCAGATGTCTCTCCGAAACATTTTTTACGCTTTGAAAAATCCTAACGTAACCAACGATGAACTCGTCAAGTTGCACGAGTCAGTGAGTTCACAGTTGAGCTCAGTTGTGCTCAGTTGTGATGCCAAATCTTGAGGAGCTTATCACTCGTGCTTTAACCACCAAACGCACCGGCACTATAAGAATATTATCAACAATCTTCAGAAACGTTTTTAGCCCAAATTCACCTCCTACTCATTATCTTTCCCTTTTCAAATCTGCTCTCTATTTGTTATCTTCGGTACCGTCATTAAGGGACCCTTCAGTTACACTTAACGATTCATTCAAATTTTATATCGATATATTACGCGAATATACATGCCCTGATCAGATGAATAATGCATTTACACAATTGATGGAAACAGTAGATGCGGCGGATCATGGAAAATTCAGAGCGCTTCGTAATTTAGACAGATACAATGAGGACAATCTTAAGTGGATTTTCGATGTTGTGGACAGCCTTCTATCTGAGATGGATGAAGAGACGTTGTTGCAACTAGCCAGAAATATACGAGGCCTAATTGTCGACTAATTAGCCTAAGATGTTTCACATCTCAGACGGACCAAAAAAATATATTTCAAATTGTTTAAAAAATAATAAAACTCATCATTAAAACTTGGAAAAAATTCAATTTGTTTGGTTCTTTTCTGATCTAAAGTATCTACCCTACTTGAAATTCCAATTGTGAAATTGTAGGAGGAAATTATACGGAACCAATTGGAAACCAACAAGAAGCTATTCGAATTTTGACCTTCTATCTGGAACCAATGAAAACCGTTTGGAATCAATATTGGAGGTCATTTAGAATATTAAGTAATCTAATAAATATTACTCCTGTTGGTTTCTAAGATAAAGTCTACTTAGAATCTTGTTACGCCTTGTTGAAGTCATATTAGAAACTAACAGGTCCGACCCTTCCCCCGATGCCGGCAATGCGGGGACTGCGGCGGCCGATCCCGGGCAAAGACCCGACCCTTCCCCCGTTGTCGGCAGTGCGGGACTGCGGCGGCCAATCCCGGGCAAAGAGGGCACCGTCGGTCCGTTCGGAGGGGACGGGAGACGGCGTGGGTAAGAGGGGTCACATAAAAGTAGTGCCAATGAATTTCCCTATTTAGCACCTTGAAAAATGGGGAAACCTTTCATAACTCTATTAAATATATATTTTCTTAATGAAAAATGTAGATAAGTAATAGTTAAATAAATGTTTGTACTCACTCTTAATAATTTCATTTCCTGTTGAAGTTTTCTGAATAGAATCCGCATGTACAATATTGTATTCATTTTCAACTTTTCCTTCAGGTTTTGCTACAATAGTTGACAAGTTTTGACATTGCATCTTTTGTTTGAATTTCGAATATCCTATTGCAACCTAAAATGTAAAAATAAAAATATATCAGACAGAGGAAACGAGGAATATAGAAATACGGTATAAAATGAAGATGGTATAATAGCAATAAATTTTTTTAATAAATAAAGATGAAATTGTCAGCTTTTTGTATCTTTTTTTGTCGCCTTTATAATAAAAAGCCGCTTCATCCGTTAAAATGAATGAAAAATTCTAAGTCCATCCTCAATTTTGATGATGGGTGTGTTTGCTGGGAATTACTCACTCAAAAAATCATTTATTATTAATACGTACCGTTGAACCAAAATGTAATTACTCATTAAATGTCAAATGACAGAAATGTTGCAAAAAATCAATTTGAACATTCAATTACTATCAGTAACATTTTAACTCAAAAGCATTGATTCTCTTAAACTTTAACAACCTTCATTTAATTTAATAACACATTAAAATTATAATTACTCATTTATAATCTTCAACCTGCACTTGAATCAAAATCGACGTAGAGAAGACAACGTTGCACAACCAAAAGGAACACCACAAAGTCTACAGTCTTTTATTCAGCTGTAAAATGGTTTATGATTTTAAACCTGAACCAGCAAACTCTTGGAGACGACATAAATTGACTAAAAGAATTCGATCAACTATCAAAGATATAATGGAAGAAGAAACAAGACCAAATTTAACTTTATCCGAAATGATCAGTAAAAAAAGGCCAGTTCGTTCTTCTATTATTTCTTTCACTTTCTTAATCTTAACAGCATCTTGCCTTTATCAAATTACTGATCGATTAATTTATTTTAACAAACAACCAACATCTGTTACAACACATTTCAATCAAGATGATTTCTTGCCAAAAGTTGTCGTATCATTAAAATTCCCAGACACATTGAGAAAATATATGTATCCAAATGAAACAAAATTTAATGGTCAATGTCCCTTCTACGTTCCGCTACCACTAATACCAGATATTAATCATTTTTTGATTTTATGGCAAAATCCAAGTTTTGTGAAAAATGCTTATTATATCAAAGTAAGAAATGCTACATTTAGTTAAAGGGGGGCTGTCATTAAAAATATTAATACAATGTATTGGGAGTGAAAGATGGTATAATGTACTACCTTTTCTTCCATTGCACCTACATCCGCGAGAGCTTCCATATTTTACAATTTAATCCCAAAGTTACGAGTCTGAATTTCGCGTTTTAGCAATTTCCAGATTTTGTGATGACGTGTTATACGACGCTATAACACAGCATTGTTATAGTTGGGGCAACTATCGGCGGCTCATACCGTCGCATAACACGTCATCCCAAAATCTGGGAATTGCTAAAACGCGAAATTCAGACTCGTAACTTTGGGAATAAATTGTAAAATATGGAAGCTCTCGCTTGTTTAAAGCGCCGTTCCAATTCGTAGACATGTGCTTGGGAGAAAAGAATCCACGGATTTCTTTTGGTTCGGAGTTTTTGGTTGCCGTTCTTGCAGTTTTGGTCCGGTGATGAGTCGAATATAGCAAGTGGGCAATTGTCTTCCGGCCGATAAGAGTGCATCACATCGCGGGGAAAAGGTGTACGGACGTTGCCCGTACCCTCCCGGCCGACAAGAGTTCTTCAGATCGCGGGGACAAGGTGTACGGACGTTGCCCGTACCCTCTCGGCCGATCACGGTGCATCGGATCGCGGGGAAAAGGTGTACGGACGTTGCCCGTACCCTCCCGGCCGATAAGAGTGCATTGGATTGCGGGGACAAGGTGTACGGACGTTGCCCGTACCCCTCGCGGGTTAGGTGCAATCACGGTGGTAGAATAAATTCTATTCTATTCTACCACCGTGGGTGCAATGTAAGAAAAGGTAGTACATTATACCATCTTTCACCCCCAATAGTAATATTTTTAATGACGGCCCCCCTTTAAGAAAATTTTTAACGCTAATAGTATTGGCTTTTAGGGAAAAAGTCGTTCAAACCTTACATTGAAAACTCCAGATTTCTTTTTTAAAGATCCAACGATGGAAATATTTTACGGTAATACTTTTTCTCTAAATACATGCAACTGGGCTGGGGTTAGGCTCGTAGTTTCATCTGACCTAACAGTAAGATCAAAGCTTCTTACAAATACTTAGGCCAATAGAAATGATTTAACTTCAATGTGTATAAACTGCTAGCATCCGAACCCGTTCAAATACAGACTGTATACTGTGCGTGGTGTCTGTATAGAATGTTCATTTCTATACTAGAGAGTGGGCCCAAAAGGTCGGGTGTTGTCTAGGATGACCAATTCCAATTAGTCAATTACCATTCCGAATTGAAAATGTAAGATTTACTTAGCTGTGCTTGATTTGCTAATTCGAATTTGTCATTCCACTCAATGCCACACCTTTTGGGCCCACTCTCTAGTGAGCGTTCCTTGCATCATCAATATTCTGCTTTTAAATCTTCAAACTTTACTCTTTACTAAATTATTTCATTTAGATCAACTGGTTTCATTTTCCGAAACGAAGCCGGCCATCCAATTTACGATATCTGTTGAAAACAACCCATGTAACAAGTTATCATTAGTAAGCTTTGATGATAGCAAGTACTTAATAATAAATTAAATTCCTATTCAAGTTTCATGTAGTGCCCAATACATCAAACAAAACTAGAGATTTTAAACAAGGGATCTATACAAATATAATTGACTTGACTGAATCGAAACATTCGGAAATATTCATTTCAATAAAGAAAGTGAGATGGTTTACTAGTTAACTGGAATAATTATTAATGTCATTTCTTGTCAGTATCATTTACTCGCTGCCAAACCAAATCATTGCAATCAAAATTACCATCAATGTATAATCGACTGTTGGTTAAAGATTCTAAAAAAACCTATCACTTGCCAGTATTGTGCATTAAAAACTATTTATTCGGTCTAGTAATTTTTACTTCTAATTTCAGTATGCCAATACCAACATTCAGAAATTTACCAGAGTGTAAAAACAAAAGTCAAATTTACGAACAATTTCGCATTCTACAAAGCCCATGGGATACGAAAAATTGCAATTGTCTAAAACCGTGTGAAATAACAATGTTAAGTCAAACTGGAGACTACATTAAAAAAACAGAAGGGAAAACCTTTGAATTTCATTTTGAGCAAATTAGAGTATTGAAAGAATATTTCATTTACGATTCAATTTCTCTTTTGTGCGATATCGGTGGAAGTCTCGGTCTCTTTTTTGGCCTCTCACTTTTGAATATTACTCAAATAATGTCTTATTACTCACAACAGTTAAAAAAAATCAACGTTAAACGAAAAAGTCTTTCAAATAAGTTATTAAAACTTATTACAAACGAAACAAAATCAAAAACTGTACATTTGAAAAAATTAATAATTATTCTCGTGTTAATTACAACTTCAATTTACCCAATTTACGATCGAACCACCAATTATTTCAACTCTCCCGTCGTAATTACTATATCAATGACCAATGACATTCAATATCCAGTTACATACGCGTGCAAAGAAGGAAAAAGAATTGCAGAAGAGAAACAAAAAATGGCACAACATTTAAATATCAGTTGTGACCAAGTCCAATTTCTTCATTTATTGGACCCACCTTCAATATTTAATGGCAATGCCACAGAGTTATGGAATAAAACATATAGTGTCAGTGAACATATTAAAGATCGTTTCGGAATAGTGAGTTCACATTTGGTTAATTATGCTGAACAAAATAAATAATTTTTATCTTTTTATAAGGCTGAGTATAGTGACATTACAACACCATTTGGAAACTGTATTAAAATAAAACGTAAGTGTTCAAAATCTGTTTGAATTGTATATTACATCTTACTTTTCATTTAGACAAAGTGAATGTAGCCACAAACTACATTTTTGTTGTTCCTGCTTCTTGTGAAGAAATTACTGTTCGTTTGTAATCCATAAATATTTCCTTCTTTATTTTTAAATTCTTTCTCTTCGTATTAGCTGTATGTGATACCTGAAGGGAAACTGATTGATGTAAAATATCGTTTTCCTCCATTTCATCGTTATTTATCGGTTCATATGTTTCAAACAAAAGTAAGGTTCATACAAATAGTAAAAACAGTTGCAGAGAATCATTTCTTGTCAGATAATTCGAATAAATCGAAAAAGTGACCCTTGTATGACAACCCAAGAAAGTCAAGATTGTGAATCAAAATGTGTTGATAAAATTTTAGAGGAATTAAAACCAAAATGCAGGTACAGTTATAGTATACTCTATTAGAAATACATTATACAACATTAGAAAAACTTTCAGGCTCCCGTACACGAACATAAACCAACCATTTTGCCCGAATTCTTCAACCGCTCAAGAAGTTAATAATTTGTATTTAAAGAAATTGTACAATCTTAACTACAAGGTAGATTGTGGCTGTATACAAGTTTGTGAAGAAACTTTATATACAAAGATCAAGGAGGGAGCTTATATTCATTTCCCAGACACTCTTTTAAGAATTCAAATTTGGGATCAAATGTCAGAGTTATTTAAGCAGGAATTGGCTGTTAATTTGGTCAAACTATTGAGTGATATTGGCTCAATTATTGGTCTAAATTTAGGCTATTCATTCTTTTCATTCTACACCATCTTTGTTTGATTTGTTAATTAACTTCATTTCTAATTCTGCAATTACTAATGTACTAAAATAATTAATTTGAAAACAATTTGTAGAACTTTTCTTTCCACTTGATCAATAAACCCTAATTGTCAGAGTTGAAAACAAAAAAGACTATCAATAAAAAGCTATTGTCTTATGAAGTGACAAACTTACAGACACAAAATGTCAGCTCGTGCAGCACTGTAGCATCAAAAATGGAAATTTCTCCTCTAAATTAATTTATGAAAAGATATTTGCTTATCTCACCAAAAACAAGACATTGAAGCATATTTGCCTGACTTTTCCCCTCATTTATTAATGGCGTGCATGGTAAACAGATTTTGCCAATATTCTGAAAGCATCAGCTTTTACATTTTACTCGTTTGCAGAAATCACCAAAAAATGAATGGTCAACTCAATGAATTTAAATTTTTTTAATTCTGTTAATCAAACAGAAAAAAAATTTGTACTTTATCTTTTGATATCAAATTTGACCAATCATGTTTTGTTGTCTTAATTATACACATAACTAATAAGGTTAATTGAAGAACTGCCATACTTGACTAGATGTAACGGCCTTTTCTTCTGCCGATACATAAAATTGATTTAATGTTTTCTAATTTAGTTTACAGGTCTCATTCGAATAATGTGAAACTGTACACACAAAGTTTTTTACCAGTTATAATATAAGGTATAGTTAAAATTTTAAATGAGTGCGCTCTCTCCTAGCTGGGCTCTTTGGTTGGAACATAACATTAAATACTTAATAGCTCGATAAAAGAAAACATCTTGAAAATTTGTTTATATTCCCATTGCTGATAACATGCGCAGACACCAAGATTTGACGTTTAGTGTCCCGCACCAATATGAGGCTGCCAGCCAATTATAGAGTGCAATGTTATGACTGGACAGAGACTAGCTATAAAATTGCAGTGTAAATTCGTCTGCTTTTCCTGCCTTGTGACTAACGAGGCAACTCCATCACTTTACAAAATTGAAATTTACCTCAACAGATGGCGCAACCAATAACGAAAGCTCTCTAAATCTTAGAAAAATGTATCATAGGGACTTTTCAATAAAACTGCATCATGCAATTCCCTTCAACTTGTAAACTCGTCAATAGTTACGTCACCGGAAAAACACATCACGAACATGTGTGTTATGGAAAATGTTTGGAGCAAACAACCCTTATGAGGTGGTATTAAGATTTGTATTCCATTTAATATTATTTTTACAATTTAATCTTCGGTTGGGATTAAGGACGAAACTGGCCATATTCTAATTCGGACATAACTGGGTCAGTTTAAAATAAAAAAGCTTTGCTGACGTGATAAAGGGGAAAACCAAACATCAAACGTAAAATAGGATGTGACTCAACCAATTTCACAGAAAAAATCTTCAAGCTTTCTTTTTTGTAGCAGTTACACTGCGATAATGTCTTCCCAAGGACAAGAACTGAACATTGTATCTGAAGAATACAGGTTTTGTATACTTACATTTTATTTCTAGACTAATAATAAGATCATTCAACAGTTGTAGTGACGAAGATTCAGTCACAACCAGTTTAGATCCTTTTCATTTGACCGGAGGTTAGTTTTATCTTAATCTTGTCTAAATACTCTTATTTTAATATCAAAATTCAATAACTATATCAGAATTTATGGATGCAGTACCCCATACCAGTACAACCAATGCTATTGATAACAGAACCATTGTTTTTGGGAATATTATTTATGGTAAGTCTTACAAAATCTGTACGCTATAAAGTGAAAGAACTTGAGATACCTACAAGAACCCATCTCATTTGAAAAATTTCAATAAACATAAGAATATTGGAATTTATTTACACAGAAAAACAGGGACCACCACCTGAGTTAATTAACTGGGACACACTTTTTGATCAAGGTAAATCGAATTACAAAACTAATCTTATTCCTATTAACTGATCACTATCAAACAATTAGAAGCAGACAATGTAGTTGAAAGACAGATCATTCAAGTCCTGCAAAAAGAGACAACTGAGAATCCAAATCTGATTGGAGCGTTACAAACACTCGTTCACCTCTCGGAAAAATTCACATCACCAAAACCAAACGTCCTACAACTAATATTTCAAGTGATACAAAAATATCCTAAAGATTTACCCATTCAAATTGCAAGCATTGAAGCCATTTACGCCTTAAAGTCCCACTTATCATCAACATTCTACGATGAAGTAAGAGAGAAAATCGTCAATGAAACGCTATCTATTGCTAAAAGATTTTCAAATGATGACATCATCAATAGCTTTGCTGCCCTTATAATTAACGACCTGTGGCAATGTTTCCACATAGAGAAGATAAAGCCTTCTGCAGGGATATCATTTGCGATGCAAGTTCTGTGCAACTTTGTTGACCGGTCAATTCAAAAACCATGTCTTCAATTTCTGTCCAAAATGGTCGGAATCCCTGGCAATCATTTGAGCGAGATTGAAAGAAACAAAAGTTTTTGGGAGAAAATTTTCAATTTGGTTGAAGAGAGGTACAAAGCCAAAATTGCGGATGAAGAATTGGTCACGTGTTTAGCAATATTGAAGACTCTAAGCTATGAAATCCCGATCCGATACAGAATTATATACGAATCTAAGTTGGATTTGGTCATCCAACTTATTGATCGATTCCCCAATAATCAAAATGTATTATCAAAAGCATTGTCTATTTTGGAGCAAGTTTCGAGACAAGAAGAAGGAGTTCGCCTTGTCGCAATGCAGCCCTTCATTAAAAGCTTATTGCCGCTTACAAAAAGTAAAGATATGCGAGTCAATTACCTAGCAAGTTCAGTTTTGTTCAATATATTCATAAATGAAGAAGCATCTTTGCTCTTTGACAAAGAGTTGACACAGAGGGTTCATTTGTCAATAGAGTCAGCGGTGTACAAGTGGGGATCGGTCAATCAATCTGAGATAGTAAAGCAAAATTCACTGCAAATGCTAATCCAGGCTTTAGACTGCAATAAAGAACTAGGTCTGCAATTGTTTTCAGCATGGACACTTAACTATCTTTGGAGTATCAACCCGGATCAGTACACATCATTAATTAAAAAAGAAAATCTTTTGGAGGAATTGCAGCACTGCCCATTACTGACAGATGGTTGTGAAGAAGTGAAAAGTTATTTGAACAGTGTACTGCAGCTTGCAACAAAAACTAAAAAAGGTAAGAGATTTTCACACTATGTAATCCATAATCTAAGATTATTGAATGGACAAATTTATAATTCAATGCGAGACACTTCAAAGCACTATTGTACTCAGCAGCAGCATTTCAAACTATAAGCATTATTATTATGTTCACTAGGTTCTGATTCTCGCAACCACCAGATGTCTCTCCTAAACATTTTCTACGCTTTGAAAAATCCTAATGTAACCATCGATGAAATCGTCAAGTTCCACGAGTCAGTGAGTTCACAGTTGAGCTCAGTTGTGATGCCCAATCTTGACGAATTTATCACTCGTGTTTTACCCAAACGCACTCGCCCTGAAATTGTAACAATGTTATCAGCAATTTTTAGAACAGTTTTAAGCTCCAATTCACCTCCCAGAAGGAGTTTTTCTCGGCTTAAAACTGTTCTCTATTTGGTATCTTTGTTACCGTTATTAAGAGACCCTTCAACTACACTTAAAGATTCATTAAAATTTTATATCGATATATTACGCCAAAATAAATGCCCTGATAAGATGAATAATGCAGTTACACAAATGATGGTAACTGTAAATGCAGCTGATCATCAAAAACACGAAGTGCGTCATTATATCGACACATGCAAGTACAGTAACCCGTGGATTTTGGATGTGGTGGACAACGTTCTATCTGAATTGGATGAAGAGACGTTGATGAAACTAACCGGAAATATACGAGACCTAATTAGCGACTAATTACCCAAAGATGTTTCACATGTCAAACGGACCAAAAAATGTATTTCAAGTTGTAACAAAAATAATAAAACTCAGCATTAAAACTTGGAAAAAATTCAATTTGTTTGGTTCTTTCCTGATCTGAAGTATCTGCCCTACTTCAAATTCCAATTGTGAAGTTGTAGGAGGAAACTATTATATGGAACCATCAATTGGAAACCAACAAGAAGTTATTCGAATTTTATAGTTATCTATAGGGTATTCAAAGAAGGATGGCTCCTTATATTATCCGACCACCGATTTTTGAACTACAACTATTAATTAGTATTCATTCTATTATCATTGGTCGCTTTGCAATCAAAATATATATATATGGAAAAAATAGAGCTAACCAATAAAAATTCTAATAGGTATCGACATGTCTTTTATTGTAAAAGACGGCAAACCGCAATCGATACTCCACAGCTATTACATGTGCAAGGATATTTTAGACAAATATGCCTGAGACAGCACGTGGATGAACTTGTCTTTCATAAGTAAACAAAAAAAAAAAATTGTGAGGATGATATATCTTTTTGTTTACTTCTTATGAAATGCTGAATATTTCAATTTATTTCTTGTTTTACTTGTTATTTCAATTTCATACTGTGTTTACTTCCTACGGCTTGACAAATTCAATTTATAGCAGGGGTCCATCTCATTTGTCAACTGTGGTGTCATTTAATCGAATTCCTTGAAAATCCATTTTTTGCGCATTCTGAATTACTATCATGTTTTAAACCAAGGGAATCATGAAAACTTAAGGGAAATATGCCGCCTACATCTTCAGGCGCGTTTTCAATAAACATTTTTTTGCCATCTAAATTGGTGCGTTCTGAATACAAACACCCACTTAACTCATTTTAATTGAAATGGCCAATTCAAAAATACGTCGTCAACAGTAAATTGCAAACAACTTTCCTGTCAATGTACTCCATCATGTCAACAAAAAAATTTAACTAAAATGTAATAGCACATGATGAGTATCCTAAAGAAATTAGTTACATAACATTTTTTATCTTGTCTAATATAAAAGTGTACGTTAAGGAGGTAATAGATTACTCAATCATTGCCTTATTTTGCGATTTTCGTCACAGTACAAGACTAGGTCTTGGAATTTCCTAGTTACAAATGACAAGACATGTTCGCTTATTCCTTGTGCATTTTCACTCTAAACTTTTATCCTTTTAAAGTGATTTTAAATGTATAACAGAGCACACTTTTTGTTTGTGACATCACACCAAAGCAAACCACGTACTATAAATTTTCATTAAAAATACACAAAATAGATAAGCTTTACTGACGTCAATCTTATTGATCTTCCTATTTGCACGTTTGATAAAGAGGGGAAAACCCACTATCAAACGCTCTTCTAGCAAACTATGACTTCATTAACGTAAATATAATTTTTGTCACATATATGAAATTATCTCCTCAAAAATTTCTATTTCGTAGCAGCTACATTGCTATAATGGCTTCCCCAGGACAAGAACTGACTAATGTACCACTGAAGAATACAGGTCTTGTATACTTACAACATCCAACACCTTTAACAGAATTTATGGATGTAGTACCACATACCAGTACAGCCAATACTACTGATAACAGAACCATTGTATTTGGAAATATTGTTTATGGTAAGTCTTAACAAAAATTATAAGCTAACGAGTGAAAGAATTTAATATACCTATAAGAACCCTGCTTAATAGTCTGTTAAGGCAACATCTATCTACTGCAAGGGAAAAATCCCTGGCACAAAATGGCTGCTTCCAGAAAAGTCCTTATACTTTGGTTTATTAATATTTCCCTAACTAACCTACAGCTATTTTGGCAGTGATCATTCCAAAACATGATCTACCCAATAGTCCAAGCATGGGTGTATGGCAAATTTATGTTAAATTTAATTACATCATATGATATTAAGTTTAATTTCCATACAATTTGGTAGTTAAATCAAGCAGACATAACTTTACCAAATATAACTTAACCATTCAATTTAATATAAAATAGACTACTCCATGTTTTGGCGTGAAAGATTTTGTGCCAAAGATTTGTGCCGTGCAACGCATTTCCCACGGTTTGTTAAACAGCGCCATAGTTTATTGCCCTCTAGCGGCCAATTCTAGTATTTTAGTTTTTACAAAATATAAAATTAAAACCGTATACGGAATTCATGTCACCGCTTTAAAATTACAAAAAACTAAGTATATATGAATTTGTCTATATAGAAAATCAGGGACCACCAGCAGATTTAATTAACTGGGACACACTTCTTGAACAAGGTAACTCGAATCAAAAACTAATCTTACTCCTATTAACTGATCCGTTTTAAACAATTAGAACCAGACGATGTAGTTGAACGACAGATCATTCAAGTCCTGCAAAAAGAGGCAACTGAAAACCCCAATCTGATCAGAGCTTTACAAACACTCGTTCACCTCTCGGAAAAATTCACATCACCAAAACCAAATATCTTACAACTAGTTTTTCAAGTGATACAAAAATATCCTAAAGATTTACCCATTCAAATTGCATGCATTGAAGCCATTTACGCCTTAAAGTCCCACTTGTCATCAAC
>JAQGAS010001970.1:0-13607 GCA_034686365.1 Pachymerium ferrugineum
TTTAAACACAATAAGTAATGGTTGATTTTTAAAATCCAAATTATTAATACCATATATCCAATATGGCACTCCTGTATTCCCAATATTGCTATGACGGCTGCTGTGATAAATCCTTTATATTTTGTTGGAGCTGCAAAATGTAAAGTACATAGAGTACATTAGGGCGTATCAATAGCCCCTTGTTTATAAAAATTTACTTACAAAATGTGTAGAAATTACAGTTTCCGAAAGGGGTTGGGACAGTTGCATGTTTTGAATTTGGAAATCCTAAATCTCCCTGGAATAGAATATTTTGTGTACAAACTAGTTCAAATTTAGTTTTTGCTTACCACACTAGATGGGAACATATCCAAGATATCCATAGTTTCCAATTTTGTCATCTGCCAAATGTCTTCTATTGAAAATTCTGGGTCTCTTAGTCCATCAAGCAAATCAATCTGACACACATTTGTTGCATTTGTAAGGTTACGTTCAAAAATCGTTTGTTTCATATCCAGGAAATTAGACGTTTCTCCACAGAGTATGATAGGAGGAAATGTAACATTTGTTTTGTGTTCAAGCAAGATAGTATTTCTTGTCGGATATTTATAAAAATACGAAATACGGTCCTGAATCATTGATGTGCTCAAACAAATGCATAAGGCGGAGGCCGTATAGCGAATGCATCGTTTCACTTTTCCATTGCCACTTTGCGTAAATTGAAACTCGTTATAGATTTGCTGAATTCTTTTTTTAATCTCAGGATGCACTTGTTGAAGTTTGTATTGTCGTTGAAGAGAACTGAGCAATATCTGCACCAATTGAATTATGGACAGTAAAGATAATCCCATGAACAGACCTAAATTGCCCGCAATATCGACGAGTAAACTACTAGTACCATAAATTAGTTGTTCATTCAGTGTCGTTTCTTCTTGTTCCAAATACAGATTAATTTCACCAGTAAAACCATCTTTTATTTCTTGTAGTATGGTGAACACACGTTGGTTACAGGGAATTTTGCAATTGCAGTCCTGGTAGAGGTTAGGACCTAAACTGGCAGACATTGCAGTAACATAGGCTATCGCTGCTTGACTTGTATTGCAAGATGGTAATTTCATTTCTTGGTCAAAAATTGGCAAACTGAAAAAAATCAATAACCGAACAAATTAAAGTTATTTAAATAAGGTTAATTACCTGCAACTTATCTCTTGGTTAATTGTGTTCTTTACGCACTGTGTGTAACATTTTTGTAGCATAAGAGTGGTCCAACAGGGCTTTCGATTTATGTTTACAAAGTTGTACTGTAGAGAAGTGGATTTAAGAAAAATTTCTACACGTATTACAACGATGTAATTTACATTTCTTATAATTACATTTGCATCTATAATTGCATTAGTTGGTGATGGAAAAGACATGTCGTAGTCAGTTTTGTCGCTCAAAACAACCTTGGAAAGAACGTGACAGTAAACATGTGCCCAATCAGAGGTCACAACAATTTAAGTTAAGTTTACAAGTTAACAAATTAATGCTGAAAATTCCTATTAGAAATTTTCTTGTTTGAATTAATCTTATTGATCTTATTAAGAAATTTGTTAATTTCTTATTAAAGTCCATAAGACCAATGAATTTCAATTACACTACATGTAAAATGAAATTTATAAGAAGCTTGTAAGGTTCTTGTTACTAAAGTTCTAACGTAACAATGCCATTAAAATGTAGAATCTTATCAACACTAAATCAATAATTATAATACAATGTTAAGTTACTGGAGAGACAAGCAATTAAGTGTTAAGAACTATATATGAATTAAGAATACCCCTAAAAGTAGAAAACTCGTTTAGTTAATTTAAGAGAAAGCATAATGCTTTAAAGGGGGGCTCTCATTAAAAATATTAATATTTGGGGTGAAAGATGGTATAATGTACTACCTTTTCTTCCATTGCACCTACATCCGTGAGAGCTTCCATATTTTACAATTTAATCCCAAAGTTACGAGTCTGAATTTCGCGTTTTAGCAATTCCCAGATTTTGTGGTGACGTGTTGATGTATGCTACAACGCAGCATTGTTATAGTTGGGGCAACTACCTGCGGCTCATAACGGTACACCAACACGTCATCACAAAATCTGGGAATTGCTAAAACGCGAAATTCAAACTCGTATTCTATCTAACAGATTCTATCTAAAGGAAATTAGCCCCGTTGTAAAGATGTCCTTATAAAAAATTAGTTATAAATAATAGATTTTAAAAGACAATTTTTAACTTTATAACATCGTAAAGTCACATTAAAGTTGTTGTAAAATAGCCCTTGTAAAGTGTCGCTTTACAATTGCCTTACTTGTCATTTTTCATGTAGTGTTAATTACAGAAAATTTCAGCAGGGAATTTTAATTATTAACATGTTGCAATTCTTCATCTAAATTGCACATGTTTTGCATTTGCGTTACCAAACAACTGTATTTTAAAAATTTATCAGCCATTAATAATTTAAAATGGTTTTCATAATTAGCAACTTGATCTGTAATTAAACATTGCAACAAATAATTAGAATTCAAAAACAAACTACTAATATTGATCTATTACCCTTTAAACGAAATGTCGCACACTGTCCGAACAAACCCACCTTTACAGTCATATTAAACTTCTAAAGCAAATTAAAAGAATGATTTATCTCTTACTATTTCAAATGTTGTTTTCATACTTTATGGTTTCTGTTTTTTTTCCAAACGATAGAATCACTTTGATATTTCCAAATTTTATTATGATCCGCGTCATCTTGCAACATTTTCATTATTGGAAAAGGAAAATCAAGAGGCTCTGCGTGAGATTTCTCATAAAAGGAATTGACGTAATCATTATCCGGGGAACATATCGTCACCGCTGGTATATTCCGTGATGAAAAGGGGGTGGTCTTGACGTCTATACTCGTAGGACTTGAGATGTAATAAGAAATCCTGTTTTGGATCTGGTAGCAAGTTGTTGTAAGACATGATAATACTAAAACACACCAAATGCGTCGTAAAAAGAAAGATAATTCCGAAGAGTACATATCTTGATATTCTAATGGTAATTTTTCTCTTCCTTTTTCAAACACAGATATGCATTTTCGGATGTACAGTTGGTTTTTTCTTTTCATTTTACGTATTAACAATCTTCTTTAATGGTTGAAAATACAGTATATTGTGTCTTTCCTCTCCAACTTTAGACTACGTTGTGCGCGTGAGAAATTAATTATTGTAATTTATTGTAATGTAATTATTATTCCCGTTAATGATTTTTCTTCATGGTTATTATGCATTACATTATAATTTAATTACTATTTATGATAATTTATGATTATATATAACTTATGAATATTTATAAGAAACGAAGTTGATCTCGATGTCGAGGAAAATCTAGAATTTATTTAGTTTCTTGAATACAATATGTGGCGGTCTTTTCTTTTCATTCATTTTTAAAATTTTCTTTCTTCTCATTGGTCCGTAAATAAATTTTTTTCTACAAAAATGACTACAAAAGTTTGTCCGATTTTTTAGCATTGGTGCAAGATGGGATTCATACAGTACCAAGTATTGTTTTACAGTTGTTACAGTCACAAAGTTATTGCATTTTTATCTGCTTCCCGGCTCGGCGTGGGCTTCCGCGCCGTCTCCCGTCCCCGCCGAACGGACGGACGGTGCCCTCTTTTCCCGGGATCGGCCGTCGCAGTCTCCGCATTGGCCGTCAACGGGGAAGGGTCGGGCCTTTGCCCGGCATCGGGTGCCGCCGCAGTCCCCGCATTGCCGGATTAAATTATCTTTGATCTTTGATATTAATTATTTAATTTTCAATTAAAATGTTACTAGAGCGACATTAGTTATAATTATACAAACGAAACAAAGTGAATAACACAAATTTGGTTTGTTTTGCAGGAACCAACAAGAGCGCCACCATATTGTCAAAGGGATCACCAAGTGCGAGACATAAAGGTAGGCTTTTTATATACAACCTAACAAACTTTCAACAAATATTTTACATTTAATATTGAGTAAGATGTGAAAAGTTTGTTTTACAACTGGTTACTGCCCCTTTAAATCTAAAATTTCCTCTTAAAGTTCGTTTTGAGTCGTATAACAGTTGATTAAGTTGGAGTGCGCATGAGTAATATTATTGGATTTAAGATTAGTTCAAAATGACAACTTATTAATTGAATTAGATACTTTTAAATACAAATAAGAAAGGAGTAAGCGAAGACTCCTCAATATTTGCAGTGAAGACAATCCCAGAGCAAGGCCGAAACTATTTCCGATATCGCAACAAAGTGCAATTACTGAATACTCCAGTTCTTCCTTAATATGCTCTACAATGTTGACTGTCATAGCTAATCCTAGAAGGTTGACTTCAAGACTGTTAGGATTACTTAATATCATGTTGACATTAAAAACGTTTTCTCTGCAAGAAGGAGTGCATTGACAGATATTTGTTAAATTATAGGCAATAGATGCGTAGTCCTCAATGCTACGTTTAACAGTTGAGTAAGTTGAACAAGAACCAAGAGTTTCACTTGTATTGGGCAAAAAAATTAACCTGAATACGACAATAAATATTGGAAATTGGTAGATAGGTTAAATTATAAGTGACTGACTTGCACACATTCTTTTTCTCAAGTTGGTCAATAAAACACTCGTCTTGACATTCTTTGAATTGCTTTTTGTCGACGCATAGATTGACAGGTGTATTCTTTCTGTGAATCTTAAAAATATTTTTAAAAACGTATTCATTTTAAAGGTATGTCAATCCTTCTAACAATTAGTTTGTCTACAAGAGTGAATTGTTTCAAATTAGCAAATTTGCAGTCGTGCTTTAAAGTATCAAAATTTTGTATTGTCAAAAGGGTTAACCACTTAGCTTAAGATAGCTACTACAGTTTGTCGAATGTCATTTGCTTCACCACCTTGCAAATGCAGTTGAGTGAATTTGTGAATGTTTGTGTACTCACTATTGTCCGTCAAATCATTGTCGCCTAGAAAAAACTAGTGGCGAGTACATTTGATAAGACTTTATTCAGCTGTAATCCGTTATTACTAATTAGTAATACCTTATAACCGATATCACATATCTGTTGTCCAAATATAGCTGTTGTGCTTATTGTAAAAAAACCTCTGTATTCTATTGGTTCTAAAAATATATTAAGTTAATCATGAAGACAATTACCGAAAATATATTTTACCAAATCGTAAGAAGTTGCAATTTCCAAAAGGAGTTGGTACAGTTGAAGTTTGAGAACTTGCAAAATCCAAACTAGCCTAATGAATAACAAGATTTTGGTTTAAAAAAGCCAAGTGTTAACTGTCTTAAAATTGTTACAGCATTAGGAGTCATATCCAGAAAATCCATTACAGCTAGTTCTGTTTTTGACCACACATATTCCATAGAAAACTCTTTGAGTGTATCAAGTAGATCAATCTGACATACACTTGTTGCCTTTGTCACATTTCGTTCAAATATTGTTTGTTTAATCTGAAGGATTTCAGCAGTCTCTCCACAAATTATGTAAGGGGGAAATGTCACGTGGGTTTTATGCTCAAGTTCTACAATATTTCTTGTAGGGTATTTGTAAAAATGTGTAACCCGGTCTTGAATCATTATTGTACTCAAACTAAAACAAACAATCGTGACCACACGATTAAGACATTCTTTTAACTTTCCATTGCCAATTTGAACATTTTCAATCTTGTATCTTTGCTGAATTCGTTTCTTAATTTTCGGGTTCATCTTTTTCAGTTGCGATTGTCGTTGAAGCGAATTGAGCAATATCTGCACCAATTCAATTATAGACAGTATAGATAGTCCCATAAATAGGCACAAATTGCCTCCAATATCAATAAACAAGCTACCAATATTATACTTAGGAAGTTCATTCAAAGTCATTTCTTCTGGTTGAAAGTTTACGACAACTTCACCACTAGGCGTCATCTTGGGTTTTGGTTTTAGTAAAATAGTGAACACACGTTGGTTGCATGGGTGTTTGCAATTGCAGTCCTGGTAAATTTTAGGAGCTACAGCGGCAGCTACTGCTCTAATGTAGACTTTAAATGCTTGGCTTGTGTTGCAAGGTGGTAATTTTACTTCTTGGTCAAAAATTGGTAATCTGACAAGAACAATATGTAACTTTTAATAATGATTAACAGAGACATTTAATTACCTGCATTCAGCCCCTTGAATAATTGTCCTTTTCATACAAGTTTTGTAACATTTTTGTAGATTAAGATCATTCCAACAGGGATTGTGACTTACATTTTCAAAGTTGTACTAGGGTAAAGTGTTTTTTAAAAAAGGTTACTTGTAACATACCGATAAACTCACATTTTTGATAATTACGTCTGTAAATAGCATTGCATTAGTTGGCGTTGGGAAACACATGTCGTAGTCAGTTTTGTCACTCAAAACAAACTTGCAAGAAATATGACAGTAAATGTTAACGATTCTTAAAAGTCTTAAAATTGGTTTAACTTTACCGTAGAAAAATAGTTCAGCAATTCATCGGCTAGTAAAAGTTTAAATTGGTTTCTGTCGTTGGTCGATTCACCTGTCATTACATGTTGCAGAATGATAGTTATACATAATTATATAACTTGAACTATAGTTTAACGTTTGTACGTATTGTTGTGTTTGTATACACGTTATGTCCCAAGTAAAAAAAATTTGCAAAAAATTTGCAAAAATTAAAAAATTTTTGCAGGTAATAGGCCGCTTTTTTTTTTCAAAAAATTTGCAAAATTTTGTAAATTATGCAAAACATATGTAAAATTTTTATGAAATTTTTGCAAATTATCAAATATTTTGCAAAAATTTTGTAAAAAAAAAAGCGGCCAATTACTTGCAAAAATATATTTTTTGCAAAGTTTTTGCAAATTATTTTACTTGGGGTGTTTACTTACTCTTTAAACGGAAAGTGGCACACTGTCCAAACAAGTCGGCCTTTACAGTCATATTGAAATACTAGATAGCAAAAAAAGAATGTTCAATTATTACTAGCAGATAATTATTACTAGCAGATAATTATTTCTTACTTTATGATTTCTGTTTTTTTGCCAAACTATAGAGTCATTTTCATATTTCCATATTTTATTATAATCCGTGTCGTCATGTTGCAGCATTTCTCCTATTGGGAGCATGAAACCCAGAACCGGGTCAATCTCAGGTTTCATAAAATGAGAATTGACATAATCATTATCTGGGGAACAAATCTTCAATAGTGGCAAATTGCGAGGCGAAAATGACGTCATCGTCACGTCTATTGCAGTAGGACTTGAAATGTAATAGGAAATTCTATTCTTTATTTGGTAGACACATGTTATAAGACATGTTAATGTTATAAGACACCAAATGCATCTTAAATAGGAGGAAAGTTTTGAAGAAAACATGTCTTGATACTCCAATGGTAATTTTTCTCTTCCTTTTTGAAATACAGAAATACATTTTCGGACGTAAAGTTGGTTTCTTCTTTTCATTTTAATCCTCGTTTCTTTGTTCTATTGAAGAGCATCCACACTTTGTTGAACACAAAAGTTTTTCAATAATATTTCAACTGTAACTTTAACGATTATAAAAGCATGAAACGGTTTTATGTCGTTTTTTTAACCCTATAGTTTTTGCAATTTAATGAGGAATACAGACTGTAAAACTTTATCATGTGCACATAAAACTTAATAGTAAATCATTAAAAATTGATATTTGATCCGTTGATTTTTAGTTGATTTCAAACTTATTTTCAAAATGTGAAATGGTAAAGTCAAAAATTTAATCATAAATTTATAACAGAAAATAGAACAAAATGTTCTATTTTCTGTTGCAGGAAGTACAATGTGAACCTTTAATGTATACAAGAAGGGACTAGGTGCATTCGAAAATGCAAGTGTATTGATGACGCAAAACTGTCCGCTAAAAACAAGCAAGCATGACGTCATAATGGTGCCACTTCAGTAAACACGACTAACACATGCACGTAGTGTTCATGCAAAATATATTTGCAAAAGTATTACGAAAACATTTTTCAGGTAATTGGCCATTGGTTTATTAACCAATATTCTACAAAAGTTACAGATTGTGCAGACGTTTGTCAAAGTTTTGCAAAATGATTGCAGCTGTTACATATTTAAGTTAGTAAGCGTAGGTAGAAAATACAAGCAGCGAATTACTTACAAAACGTTTTTGCAAACTTTTTGCAACATTTTTCTATTTGGATAACTGCCACAAGCGTGAGGACCAAATGTTTAAATGTTTTAATGGATTGACACTATCATGACGTCACGCGTGCTCGTTTTTAGCGTACGTTATATACAGATGCGTCATCAATACACTCAAATAAAGATGCGGTACTTTACCTCTATCAGATAGCCGAATGTACTGCTTGTCTTAACGTGTAACAACAACAAACTGGGTACGAGGTTTTTCTCTTTTTCAATTTAATTCTATTGATGAGTTCAGACAAATTATATTTCATCACGGAAAACAAAATAATTTATAGTAAATTGCATGTTAGAATTTATTTTTCAATTAAGCTTGCAGTAATTACCCACAATTTAAGGAAATAAATTACTCTCTTGAAAGCCATAAAGCTGGAAAAAACAGTGTTCTGGGAATTCCTTTATTATAAACATGTCAATTAAACAGCAAACTATAATAACGTATAATTAAATGTAGTTGTTACACTTACAAAGTAATTGCAATTTTATGATTATTTAATTGTTAATTAAAATGTTACTAGACCGACATTACTCATAATTATACAAATGAAACAAAGTGAATAACACAAATTTTGTTTGTTTTGCAGGAACCAACAAGAGCGCCACCATATTGTCAAACGATCACCAATTGCGAGACATAAAGGTAGGCTTTTTTTATACAACCTAACAAAATTTAAAAAACAAATGCTTTACATTTAATCTTGTGTAAGATGTGAATTGTTTGTTTTAAAACTGGTTACTGCCCCTTTAATCTAAAATTTACCCTTTTGTTTTGAGTTTATTTTGAGTCGTATAACAGTTCATCAAGTTGGAATGCAATATTTTATTGGATTTAAGCTTCCTTCAAAATTCACAACTTGTTTGAAAGCAGTCTCTACAAAGATTGTGTTAGGGGGAAACGGTTTTACGATATTTCTTGTAGGTATTTGTAAAAACGTGTAACTTGGTCTTGAATCAATATTGCACTTAAACTAAAACAAACAACTATGACCACATAAATAAGACATTCTTTTATCTTGCCATTTCCACTGCACATTTCCAATCTTGTTGCATCTTTGCTGAATCTGCACATGTGGTGGTACCAGGTCGCTAATTCTGAGTGATGTTCCCGTACATTTTGAATTGTGGCACACAATTTTGATCAGATGAAGATTGAATAAATACAATGACGTATGTCAACACAGTTGCCGCAATCTATGTAATAACAAGTTGAATAACCTTTAAAATTACAAAAACATTTTTCTTACGGTTAAAACGCAACGATTATCAAGAACGAAAAAGTTGGACACGGCAATACCAATATTAGATGAAACAAGATGCAAACTAAATTGAAAATGATTCACCTGAAACACATAAATCACTTTATTACAAGTAAAGATAAAAATAGTACGGAATACTTGGTTATGTTCATCAGGTTTTAAATTAGTGAAAACATCTTTAATGACATCCACCTTAGAAAAAAGGTTATAAAAACATTATAAAAACACAGGTTAAAAAAAATAATACCTGATCTCGGATCTGTGCAGCATTTTTATAGATAGTATAAACTTGAAACGTATACGTAAAAAACCCCAAAAACGTAAGCTGATGATCAGCTGTTAACATACGTGACATGTTAAATCCCATGTTTATAGTGGAACAAATTTGTATAACCATAAGGAATAACCAAATTAAAATTAATGGAGAAAACAACTTAGACAACTCCTTCGTTAAAATCTTAGCGGTCAAAAACTGAGAGTGAAATTCCTTCATTCTATTACGTGGTAAATAATCCTTCCCAGAATTCATTTCGAGTCGATAAGATAAATATTTCAAATGAAGTGCCAACATTTGACATAAATGAGAGAAGAAAACAAATGCAAATCCAAGAAAAATTGGAGAAAACACGAGCCAAAATATTGCAATAACACCAAACACGAGGCAGTTAGTATAACGTGTATGTTCAAAGTTCGTTACATTTTTACCGTAGAAAACGTGAAAATAATCAATCGCTTCGTTATTGGATGACGTGCAAAAGTTAATGAATATCAATAGTGTAGATAAACATTTCAAAATGACCGGAATACTTATTTTAACGAGTAAGTCCTTGCGTAAGGTACGTTGAAATTCAGGAGTTGTTGGTAAAGACGAAAGGGTTTTGTAAACTTTCTTCAAAGGCTGTAGTCTAATTGCGAAGATTAGAAACGTTAAGAGAGGCGATAAGGCGAAACTAGGCATTTCTATAGTATAAATAGCGAATTTGATTGTTTTAAAGTGTAACAAGCCGATTATGAAAATGTAAAAAAAATTGATAAATGATATAACTTGGATAGTTAACGTTAAAATGAATCGTAGCTTCTCTCCTACAATTGATAATTTTGATTTGATTACGTTTGAACGGATGTCCAGACCGTAGAAACTAAATATGACGTACAATATTTTGTGCGTATTTTTCATATACATTTTAGCGTTATATTTTTCCCGTTAATCGATCGTTTGTGTTTCGATAATGGCCAGTTGTTACCTGCAAAGAGGGTGGTGTGTCACTAACGTTTACTCTATTAATCGTGCTTTCTTGTGTGTTTAGAAATTACGTTAGGCAGTGATGGATGAATTGGCAATCTATTATTAATGTTTAGTGAAAGCAAGACTTTTGACTAATGACATGATGATGTCTCAATCGACCAGCAGTTTATTATTCAGTGTGCCCAAAGTTTTAATATCGAATATTTAAAGCCAGGTGGCTAAAAGGATACAGACATTTTCTTATAGAATTAATTTTATATGCATTTAAAGTATCTTTTTAGATAAGACCCAGAATATTATATTAAGTGTATTTGCCTTGTCTTCTCGTCCTAGTTGTTTACTTTGTTTGAAATAGAACAACTGCGTATGTTGCAATTGTAGCCGCCATCTGTAAGATATTGAAAAATCTGTCATCAAAACTTTAGGGAAAATGGTAAATTTTTTACCGTTAGAATCCAGCGTTTGTCAATCATAAATAAATCAGAAACATGAACACCAATTCTGGATGAAACCAGGTGCAAATTGAACAAAAGAAGATCCAGCTGAAATTAAAGTGAGGGAAAAATTCTAAATCAAATACTGTATTATTGATGTCAAAAGTTCACAGCAGTTAATTTGTGATAAGAGATTTCATAGGCCACAAAACAAAAGAAAACATTTGTTAAAGCCTAGTCAAACTACTAATTTTTTCACAATTGCTAGTAAGATTATTTTTATAGGCACTACAACCATTGTCTTATATATGTACCAACCTTATCACTTTTCTTTGACTTCAACATTGTGAAAATCTCTTTTATAGCTTCACCCTAAAATGAATTTCAGATATCACTAAGAATTGTTGCTACAAATGAAACTTCTTACCTGTTGATGAACTTCTGCAGCATTCATATACACTATTAAAAGATTCCATACACTTATAACAAGCTCTACTGGCGTATCGCTACTGGTTGCATTAACAGCCATACGAATATAGATGCAAATCTGAACCAACAAGACGAGCAACCACAATAAAAGCAGTGGTGAAAACAATACTGACAACTTATTAGCCAAGATTTTAGCTTGAAAATACTGAAATTTCAATTCATTCATTTTATCTGCAAACAAAGACTCGTCAGTTGATGTCATTTCCAGTTGTTGACGCAATTGCTGAAGATTCAGCGCCAATATTTTACACAGATATGAAAATAAGATATAAGAAACTCCAATAAATAACGCCATATACACAAAAAACCCTAACTCAACGAATATTGTAATTACACCATCCCCAATTTTACTTATATCGATACTGTGTTGCATTTCATCAGATGTTGCATTGACTGTTGTTTCATTCCCCTTGCTGGTGAAAGGGTTCGAAATCAGCAAGGCGCATGATACACATTTCAAAATACTTGGTGCGCAAAAATGGAACATTAGTAACTTGCGTAATGTAGATTCGAAGTATTGACTGGTTGGTAAAGCGTAAAACTTTTTGATGAGATCGGCAATTTGAGTCCATCTCACCATAAAGAAAATGAATGTAATCAAAGGCGGCAAGTTAAATACCATTGATTCAGTAATACGCATGACAGCTTCAATAGTTTGAATGTTGCAGGATTTTCTTAAGTGTGTCCAAAGCCAGTGTGTGAGAAGGATAACTTGCGCAGCGATCGTTAAGAAAAGGCGGCATTTAGTTGCCAGTATGGATTTGGTTGAACCCGTATTCAGGCCATAAAAACTCAATAGAAAGTGCAAGATGTAATTTGCCCGTCGTTGGAACATTCTCGGGATTTGTAAGGGCTGCTTATTCGAGCGAGATAATTTGAAAATTGCGTCCTAGTGTTGACCTGGGTTGTTATGGACAGCACTCGAGAGTTGTTGATAAGCGGAAGGGAGAAACTTGTTTGTGCTAAAATTGATTTATCGTGTGCCATAAAACCTGCCTCAGGGTTATTAAAATGTTGGTAATTGCGTTTATCGATTTTCGTTTTATTTATAGGTGTGGTGACTAAGGAACATTGAAATTGATTTTGCAATGTGAAATGTTAGAACTAGTGGTCAGGGTGTTTATATCCAAGTGTTGTGGCTATCCCGTTTGCAATAAGACAATTGCATACGTTGTAATTGTAGCTAACATCTGTTAGAGAAAACAAAAAGTCAAGCTACAATCTGGTAGCTCTTTAACTCATAAAATCATACAAATTAAATTTTACCGTTATAATGTAACGACGGTCAATAATGAACAGATCAGAGACAGTAATTCCATTGTTAGTTGATGACAGGTACAAGTTGAATGTAAGACAGTTAACCTAACAAAATAAAAGAATGTCTCTGTTTACTTTATGAATATAATGTCCATTCTTGGCAGCTATAATAACTTAAATCCTGTAAAAATATCTTACCTCATTAGACTTCCGAGGTAGCAACATGAAAACTTCTTTAAAAGTTTCACTCTGAAGAAATATATTGGTGTCAAGAAATATTGAACACACATTAGTCATAAGGTTCTTTTACCTGCACATGTACCTCAGCACTGTTTTTATAGACAATGAAAAAACTCCACAAGTGTACAACAAACTCTACAGGCCAAACCAAAGTGATAAAATTAAGTATCATCAAACGGATGTAAACGCAAATTTGAATCAACAAAAACAGCAACCAAAGTAAAAGTAGTGGAGAAAAGACTCTAGACAATTTGTTGGTCAAAACTTTAAGTTTAAGAAATTGGGATTGAAATTCTGTTATTTTATCTTGAGACAAAGAATTCTTAACTGACGTCATTTCAAGTGTGTGGGGCAATAACTGAAGATTCAACGACAGTATTTTACAAAGATATGAAAAAAAGAAGTAAGACAATCCAATAAATAATTGCAAGTACACCAATTCAATAACCATTAGAATAAGAAATTCAACACTTTT
>JAQGAS010001971.1:0-13602 GCA_034686365.1 Pachymerium ferrugineum
CACTTTTTTTATTCAATTTCTTCAATCCCAATTTCTTCCCATACCACCCATGTAGTAATCGGGAATTAATTACATCAAGAAATGTTAAAAATGTTGTGCACCTAACGAATTTCGTCAAATTTCAATTCATCAGAATTTCGAGACAAAACTAAGAGCGATTAAGATCGATTAAGAGTGATTTGTGAGTAAAATAAAAGACACGTAAACTCAGCCCAACAACACATGACTTTTTTATCACGTCTACTATAATCCAAAACCATGGGTTGCTGAAACAATTTCCACAAAATAATTTGCAGCTCATGGTCTTATCCCAATTGAAAAAATGTGATGTTTTCTTTTATTTTAAAATAAAAATAAATAAAAAAACAAAAAAAAAAACACATAAAACCTAGTGGGATTCGATCGCACAACTACGGGACAACAGTCGTACACCATACCAACTCAGCCACTTGAACATCTGAAATAAGGTGGTATCTTCAAAATATACCAGCTAGAACCTGTGGAAAAAGTAAAAAATGAACTGGGCAAATTAATTTTATGCCTGATAAAAAATTAACTTGAGAAAAAAAAAGACATCAATTCGTCCTAACCGCATGTTTGCAGCTTGTCTTTTTTGCCAAAGCTTCCCGCTCTTGGACAGTTCAGATTTTAATTAAAATATACGGAACAATGGATGTAACTTTGACGTTTCGGAGTTGTTTAATTTGGATAATTTTCATGTTCACTACAGACAAACTTGCAGTGCAACAACAATAAATTTTATAGAATGCAGTTACTGGAAAGCAACAATTGTTTGAATTATAGTATCTGGTCGCTCTGGGGTAGAGTCGGTCATCGAGGGCAGTTTGATCTCATGGATTGCGGCACAAATGTAGATTTTTTATCGTTTTCAATAGGTCAATCGGTTTGATAATTAAAAAATTAACAAAATAATTTTTTTTCGAAATTTTATTCTGTATTCAATAAATTAAATAAATAAACGGCACCATGCATAAAAAAAATTTTGTCAGTGTCCTGCAACTGGTGGAGTAGGCGTGGTCCGCCTAATCGTTTAGAGGGGAGACGTTTGAACTTGAATCGGCCGCCTCCCTTGAGCAAACAGGTGCGTAGCTCAGCAGTCCCCTCTGTAGAGTCGCGTGCCACGCGAGAGGGAGAGAGAGAGAGAGAGAGAAAAAAAATTTTCCAAAATGTTTTTCAAGATTATTCCCTTCTTCCCTTTTTTTTGTAATTCCCCTCGAGTGAATTAAAACTTTGCACATGTATCTGTGGTTTTAATGTCATTTTTGCATTTCAACTCCGCCTTACAATAATGTCCTTTCAACTTTGCAGTTTTTAAATCTGCAATTCAACTTCACACTTCAACATGGCAACTCAACTATCTAGTTCAACTTGCAATTGCAACTTTGCCTTTTGCTTTACAATACATCTGGGGATAAGTGGGGCGAGTGACTTGTGGTTGTCAATTTATATATAACAAACTCAACCGATACTCAACCGATACTCTTTTAGCGATAAGCATATTTTCATTTTCAATGTACGCGAAGTTACGATTTCTCCTATTACGCACTAAACAAGCGCTTAATTCAACCTTTATTTATATAAAAGGGACAAATTTCAAATTCAATAAATCAATTGTTCCACATATCTCCAATTCTCACTCTCATTGACGTTATAAACGGATCTGAAGATGAATGACTTCATGGATGTCAATGCAATAAGCTTTTTGTGCACCCAATTTCTTATATCGGGGTTGAGTTTTAATAATAAAGTCACTTCCTTATTTGGTCATCTTATTATTTCTACATGTTTATTTCACCCAGAGGGGGGTCGTATGGGACACACACATGCCAAATTAATCCTACCAGTACCCCTTTTTTTGGCACAGAGGTGTAACTTTTGTGTGCTTTGTGTCAGGATATTGTGGCCAAATACCGGCAAAGGGTTAGAAATATTGCCCGAAGGTGTCCTATTCATTCTCCCCTCTGACACTATTTGGGCAAATTACCACCCCCCACACTGAGACACACGCGCGGCGGCATGATAGAGGTTAAAGGGTTCAAGGGTCAAAGGCAGAATTACAGCAGGTGCAACAGCCGACATATTGGCGCCAAATATGTCCCCTGGAGACATTGTGGTCAGGAAGTTGGAAAAGGGTTTCATCCCTTGCACAGAATTATAAATAAGAATAAAAAAAAATCGACATCATAGTCCCGATGGTTAAATCGATATTTGGCATTGTCGCAAACATGAATATGTGGATTAATAAATCAATAACCTTTATTATACGTGTTTTGAATGAACAGTGAGTGAAAGGGTTTAAAGCGGTAAATTTGAAAAACGATATATAATTTTAATCTATCAAATATTTGAAACATGTGTTGTTTTCTGCGACTTTTTTTGACGTAATAAACTTATCACTCAGGCCGCAGGGTATTTTACGATGGTCATAAGGTAAACTAGATAAATTTATTTTTTCTGTAAAAAAGATGCTATTGTCGGTAAATAAATCTAAATAAATGTTTTATTTACAAATATTTCACTCGTACATAAATTCAAATTTGCAAACTGTTTATAACGTAACGTTTCATTTTAAACGCCTTATACTGTCACGTTTCACTAACCTAACCTAACCTAACCTGCACAAGCATTTTGACCCCTTAAAATAACAGTCAGTGAGTTCAAAAGAAAAAATAAAACTTTTATCTTTACATAATAAATAATTTAACGAGTGATTTGTATCTGAAAATTGTACAGTTAGATGTGTGTGCTAAAATTTTTAATTCTAATGTGTGTAGCACTAAGTTTTCTAAAGCTTTACAAAGTTTTTAGATTTTATTGGATTATGTAGATGATTCCTCTTATTGAAGAGGAGATTGGCCGAAAGTTGTTGTGAGGCCACCCTTTATGAAATGTGTTCTCATTTCAAAAGTCAAATGAAATCAATTATGTAGTGCATTTTTTTTAGTTGATTAATGCTCTCGGAAATATAATAAATAACACTTGTAGTAATAAGCAACCGGCGTGATTTTCTTGGTAATATTTTAATAAATTGGTCCTCTACTCAAGACACTGCTCAATTTTGATTGTACCACAAGCTATTGTCTCGTGGCGCCAAGTTGTTGCTTCTATTACCTGTGCGTTTGGCCTTTGCGCCTTTCCCGAATTGGTGCCAACAATTGGCTTTAGGGCTATTATAAATGCCGCCAAGGGTTTCCTTTGCGGAGAAAGGGAGGAACAAGGTCATACACCATTTTTACATACTTTTCTTTTGACAACTCTGGGCAAAATATAAGTTTTAAACAGCGTATAACGGGAACAAAAGCCATCATTTGCATAATTTCTCCTTACATAAAACAGCGTTTGGTAAATCTAATTTGCGCAAACTGTACCTTGTAATGAATTATTTCAAAATAAGCTAATTTTGTCATTATGCATATGACAGAATAATTACGAGAACGATGAATAAAACAGAATGTGAATTAAATAGTGAATAAAAAACGAAAAGTTAGATTGAAAGACATTTATTTATTAAATTTCCATTGATTACAAACGTATTTATTCATAACATTCTGTAATGATTAAACGAAGACAATGCTGACTGTTGCAACGTGTTAAAAAAAAATTTACAACACTAGCGATAAAACCAACCAAACTATCCCAATTCCCTTGACTCGAGTTGCAAATAATCATTTAATCATTTAAAGCTTTCTGAAACTTTTACGTTGGTTCCTCTCGGCCCTGGAAAAGCATACGTTCTGCGTCGTCGTAACTGGCACTTTTACAATGCATCACAATTTTAATTAGTGCTTCTGTTAATAACACTTTGAAAACATAATCAGAATACTGAAAAAATAAAATTCTAAGCCAAATTTCCTTTAAAAACAATTAATATATACGGTACCTTATTATTTGTTTTGCAAAATATGTTGAATAACCACTCAAAAACAAAATCGACTTGTTTATCTGAGAATAAAGTTATGAAAACTCCACAAGTTAATCTAGACCTTTTTAATCCTCCAGAAATGTAGGCAGTGTGCCGCCAGGAAACATTCTAAAATTAATTAAATAAACGTTAAAGTTCTCGCTATGACGCACTATTCTTACTTTTCCTCGAAAAATATTTTTGAAATGTTCATCATTTTCTTCCAGTATGAATTTAAGATGTTCGTCTTTTAAATTTAAAACGTCTCTGAAATTTAAAAAAATGAAATTGTAAATCTTGAACTTATTACATAAAGTTAATAACACTGACCTCATTTCTTCATCAAGAACCCAACTGTCTTTCGTATCGCTGTTTGCGTTTTGTTTGGGGCTAACAACCTCCATCACAGGATTTATTTGAATCCAATCTGCCTCTGGGCATTCATCTTTTGAAATGACTTCTTTTTTAGGCGAAGCTACACGTTGTTCCATTTCAAACTTCGGTTGATATTCCTCTGGCTTCGGTTGAGTTTTGGATTCAAAAGCTGGTGGCAAATCATCACAGTCGCTATCACCATTAGCGCAAAACTTTTCATCCGACTTCTTTTTTGGCTTTTTTGGCTTTGTTTCAGATTTTTTCCCGGCTACAGGATTGCGATTTTGTAAAACGTCGATAACAGCTTTAGATCGTCGGTATCGAGGTAATTTTTTTGGACCAGCGTTAGAACTTCTGGCTGCAGCAAGAAGCCTGTCTATTGTTTCATCTGGTTTTTCTAGTTCTGTTAAAACATCAAAAATTGCCTTCATTTTGTGTCTTACGGAGACCGAAGGTGAAGGCAAGGCACACATCATTTGGTTGGTGGTAACTGACCTGAGCCACCATACTGTAACCATTCAATCAGCGCAAGCCAATCCTGCATCAAGTGGGAGCACAATAGGGAAGCGCGCCCCCCTGGGACCCTCACTAGCCAATTAAAGGTAATTGGCCAAAAAAGAGACCGCTCTGTAAAGAACTTAGCCAACAAATGGGGTAGGGGGTTCTAGTTCAAGGTCGCCAATTACAGGCTTTTACAGGTTTTTTAAGGGTTATTTTTGTTCACATTTTTCCTTCTTTCCTAAATGCAAAAAAAACCTATACTCCAATATCACACAAATGTGACATTTGAAATTATTAATTACTTATTAATTGACTTCACACATTGGGGGCATACTTGGCAAATGACATCATTCCGCTTAAAAAATGTAGCCAAATTGTACCATGTTTAAAAATTTGAAATGCCTTTGACACTTATCTGCAAGACGCCATTTCCAAATCACATTTATTCGCATACATTTTACCGTCAGTTCCACAAGTCGGCTGGTAATTGAATGGACAAGCAACAGGGCAGGGTTTCTATTTAGGTTCTGTACTCAAAGTTCCAACTGAATACAAGAATCCAATAAAAATAATTTTTAAAAAAACATCAAAACTTGTGTCAATTCTCTCCAAAGAAAAGTCTTTTACCCAGGGTACATAATACCAAAGAAGTACAAGTCTTTTAAGTTTGCCATCTTGGTGAAAATATTTGCTTTGCTTCAACCGTTATATAAACGTATTGTGTAAAAGAACTACTACTCTTCTTGGAAAATATTCCATGACCTTGATTGAAATCAAATTAAAACAAAAAAAAATATTGTTGGATTTCATAATGCCTTTCATTGAAACTTGGTTTGATTATAAAGTGATAAATATCCTTTAGTAAGAAATAACCAGATATTTTCTCTCAGTTTTAAATATATCCAAAACACCTAAAAATATGTTATTAACTCAAAATGTTTTTTTGAATTTTAGCGTGCAAAGAATTGTAGTTTATTTTCTATCATGAACATGCATTAATAGCAATAATTAGACAAAAATTGTGGTCGGCATTTACTCATCAGGAGAAGGTTCATTTAGACACGCTTTGGTAGGATCTTCTTTAAACCATATGAGTGAATTGACTATAACAAATGAGGCATACTAGTAAATGAGTCAATTAATATTTAATTGATTAGTTGATTTCCTACTCATCCATTTTTTTTTTGTTTTAGGTTAAAAAAAAGTCACTTATTACAACCAATAAATATACGAAATGAAAAACAAATGGTCCGTTCATTCACAAATTAAGCCAACAATTCTGTGCTGCCTAGAAAAACAAGTTTGAAATTTTGGTGACGTCACGCATGTGTTCAGTGCAGGTAAACAAGCAGCTCAATTGTTGCACGTGCACGTGGGAAGGGCGAGGCTCCATCCACACCCCCGCAATGCAGAATGCGTCTGCATCAGAAAGGATTCAATTCATAAATTTTTTAATGATTTTGGTTAGATTCTGTTGAAATTCAATTTATTAAAACTTGAATGAACATTTTTGACTCTTATTTTTCTCGAATGTAACAAGTTATAGTAACAGTAGTTTGAAATGTAACCTTTTACGAGACGCCATTAATGTGAAAAATAATTACCCGATATGAGACTTAGCCACCTAATAGTAAACTTGACAAATGCGCACTCAGTCAAGGTCAAAAACACCTACAGGAACTCCTCTTTTCACACATTGTCTTTTAAGTCCAAGAAAAAGGGAAAAAAGTTTAAAAAGTTTTACAAAAACTTTGATTTTTTATTTTTTTGTCTATTTTTTTTAAAAAATAATCAATGTTCAACAATGTTCAATGTCTTTAAAACGCGTAGATTTACGGGTGTCGTGCAAAGAAAACAACCAAATGTGACGTCACAGGTTGTAACACCCGCCAAGGTGTGTTTGATAGCATGTGACGTCATTACTAGCTAAAATCAGAAGTTCAAAATTAGTGTATGCGTAAATTAAAGGGGCAATCAACCTTTATAAAAAAATTTAGGAGTTATTTTACCACGTTTAAAAATATTTTCAAGTACGTCATACGGCAAATCAAGAAACTCTTCGGATAAAATAACATCATCAATATTCTCATATAAAAAAATCAAAAGTTTTCGTTGTTTCTTCGCGGTAACCAAATTTATCAAATATTTGCAAGATTTCTGTAAAACGTGTTGCAGTCAGTAGTTCAAAAGTTTTTTACAGCATGACTGCTCAACCTGATCTACACCGAGATAATTTGCAACTTCCAGAATAGATCCAACATCGTCTTCTAAATCCAAATTTGTTGTGTACATGTATTGCAAAACTTTGTTTAAAGCTGTTGGGTTAAAGCCTTTAATCTCAACCTCTTTTCCAACATTATGCGTAAAGAACTTAGCCCGCAACAACAGGTAGGGGTTCTAGTTCAAGGTCGCCAATTCTTTCAATCTTCAACTGAACTTTCTATTTTTACTTTCTTTTTTCAAGCAATTACAGTTTATAACCTAGACCGATTTGTAAAAAAAACTAAGATAAGGGATAGACTGTCGTTGGCTATAATAAAAAAATTCTTATCCCTTTCTGCTGGCAGAATGGCATACAATTAAAGGCATCACCCCTCTTGACCCAAAAACCCTCCCTCTACAATATAGACATTTCTAAATTTGAAGGAGGGGCCAGATATGCCATTTACTTCAATGAACCGGAAGTGACTCGTTAGGGTCGAGCGGGGTGAATCCCAATGGCAAAACCTCACGTCCAATAACGTATTGTGGTCATTGGGCATTTACAAATACTTGGAAAAGGGTAGCGACCAAGGGGAGGCTAATTGGCTCATAAAACACCAAAGGAAAGCGCCTTCTGTTTATTTTGGGAACAAGGTCAATTCCCTTTAACCCATATCATGCCGCCACGCGCGTCACACTGTGGGGGGCCACTCATCGCGAAACTCCCAAATGTCAGAGGGGAGAAAGGGGTGATTTTTTTATTATTGCCAGATGGAAGTCTATCTATATATCTATATCGAAGAAAAAATTAACTATGGAAGCAACAGTGACGTAATGAATAGGTCTTTGATTTCAGGGGCAGCAAACTTTTAGGGGTGCAAAGTTGGGATTTTTATGGCTAAAATATCACTTTTTTGCCAATACAAATGTACCGGTAATGAAAAAAACGACTTCTTTGTCATGTCGTTATTGAAACTAATTAAGTTAAAATAATTTTGCCAATTATATTAGAAATAAATGTATCATTTTATTCATTATTCACATGACTCATTTACAAATTTAATCAAAATATATTCCTCAAACATGTTTTCCTTAACTAACTCGTTATTAATTTTTTTGTAGATATTTTTTAATGTTTTTAATACAGGCTTCATGTAAATTGGAAACTTTAATCGCAACGCATTCCCCAACCGATCATAAACTTTAAACCAATCTTGAGGTAAATCAATGTGCAAAAAGTCATTTATTTGATATATCAGCCATCCTCGACCAATAGATTTACCATAACTGCCAAATAACTGTCTGAATGCATCTAACTTCATTTGACATTGAAGCTGCCCACTACTTTTCCTTGACTGGACTGCCCGTTTAATTGTCGTAAGAAATGCGTCAACACTCGTTTCCAATTCTCCCTTGCTTAAATTTGGGTTATCGTAGCTGGATAAAGCCATTGGGTTCAGATTTGTCAGCAGTTCCCAACTTGCCTCTTGAATTGGATACCCAGTCCATTGCACCAATACAACATTTTTCTAAAAAAATTTTACTTGGTTTAGTAATGTATCAATAATTAATGAAATAAAAAAATTTTTTCACACATATCTTTAAACTTACTTTTTTGGTGATTAAACGCTGAATTTCATAAGAATCTCCAGAATCATTTGTTAATGTTGTGTCTTTATCAATATCTTTAAAAACCTTTGGATTGGCCAAACTTTTAAAATCGATAATTTTTTTTCTTGTTTCCATATGGTTGGAGTGGAGTGAACAAAAAATAGTCTGGCTGAAAGGGTCTTACTTTTATGACACTAGTTTGACAAGGCCCTTTAAACTTTTAAAACTCTAACTTCTTAGCCAATGAAAATTCGTGCACCCACACCATGTTTAAAAACCTTACCAATTAACCAATGAGGAAAGAGATTTTCAAATGTTGTTTTAGAGTTTAAACGACGTATATATGCACTCAAGAAATAAAAAAAATTCTTGCTGTTTACTACTACTCCTTAGCAGCAGTAAAGTGTACTCTGTATTAAGAAATTTGGCAAGCAACTTAAATTTGAAGTTACAGAAATAAGAAAGAAATCAAGCTTAACACCGTTATCGACAGTGAAGGTCAAGCGGGACTAATTGCAGATAAGCCACCTTGCAGCAAACAAAACTAAGTTTTTTAAAACTTTTAAAACTAACTTTTACGTTTTAAGTTAACAATACAATTTTAGATTTTCTTTAGATCTCTTACACACCTCAGACGATGGCACAAGAAGGCTTGGCTGCAATCGAATTACCTCTGGAACTAAATGATGTGAAATTCACCTCAGAAGAAGACGAGATAACATTCCAAATTAAGATCAAAATTATAGTGAAAATTCGCAAAATATATACAGATAAGAAGATACATCCAATAGACATTTTCAATATGAAAATTAAGCCACCTTTCATGGGCAATATTATATCTCCTAGAGTGAAAACAAACTTTTACAATCTTTGTATAAGAACTGCCCTAAAATATAAGGAGACCCATGGCAAAAAAAAGCGTGACATGCTTGATGAATTTTACAGTTTTAAAGTGCTCCGTAGCGACCTTGAGTCTTTCAATGAAGTGAAAAGAAAAGGACTAGAAACAGCTGAAACATTGAAAGCAGCTCAATCAAAATTAACACATCTTTTGAACTTATGTCATAAACATGAGCAGGCAAAATTATTGCATCAAACAACAATCAAGAATCACCTAGAATTATGGAATGCACATGAAGAACAAATAAAGAAAAATAATCTTTTGTCAGAAAGAGCTGAGAAATTACAAGAGATGGTTTACAACTTGGGAATTGAACCTGGCCCAGCAGGAAAACAACTATTTAGGAATTATGGCAAACAGATGTCTGAAGTTTCCAGGAGACACGCAGGTCGTATATTAGACAAATTAAGTGATTATACAAAAGATGCATTGTGGTTTTTTGATTCCTATGGATTGGACATTGTCCATATCAAAACTAGAGATAAAGCTGGAAAGTTTCATTCAATAAATTTCATGGATAACAGACTACAGCAAGACATCAGACCTTTTATGGAAATTGATTCAAAATATTCTGACCTTCCTTGGGATAAAAAAAAAGTTATAGATCAATTGACATTATTACTAGACACACGCTGTATTAGTAATAATCTATGGAGTGAGTTAACAGCGTCTAATGCCGTGCAAGGTCCCCAATTGAGAATAATTAATGAATGCCGAAGCTTTTATAATGCGCAAATCAAAATTGAGAAGACACCTGGCCATCATTTTGGATCATCAATTTCTTTAACTGACGATTTGAGAAGAGTTTTAGCAGAGGTAAGTAATTTCACGTTTAATACATAATGCGGAGGCTTTTGGAGAAGCATTTGTGCTGCACCACATGTGACCTTTGTAGTTTTATTGCCTCTCTAGTGGTCCTAGCTTTAGCGTCCTGCTTTTTTAAATGAAAACTGTTTACTTTAATAATTAACAAAGACAAAAATTATGAAAATTATTCACAATTACAATGAATGGAACTTTCTCAAAAGTTTGATTGCAAACGTTTGTACTCAATTTTTTTAAATGTAAGAAACAGTAACGTTGTTTATATCGCCCTTTAATGAGGTGGAGAAACTTCCCTGCCGAACTCCCGTAAATGTGCGATAGTTTTGCAGAAATAATTAATCAACAGTCAACATTCATAACTTTTTTTGGTTGATAAATTTGTAATGTTCATTTCATTTTACAGGTAAAGAATGTTTCGTCTGTCACAATAAAGGTGGAAGGTAACTTTTTTCCAAATGTTTCACTTTTGCACTATTTTAATGGCTTCTCTCACACATTTTAAAAGGTGACGGGGCGAAAATGGGCAGGAAAGCTGTGTTTACTAGTTTGCACTACGTTATTTTAAAAATATCTGAATATGAACTTGATAAGAAAGGTTTGTAATTTGTTGTAAAAATTACTATAAAAATTCATTTCCGACTTTTCTTCCTTTCAGTACACAGAACAATAGCTATAATTAAATCCCCAGAGTCATATGACTCGTTGAGTGAAGCATTAAGTGAGGTTTTTTCAGAAATAAATCACTTACTTATTAGTAAGTGTATATTCCTAAACGAAAAAGAAACACCTATAAAAGTTTATTTTGGCGCAGATATGAAAGTATAACAAATTTATTTAGATATAAAAATATAATTCTACTAAAATTGTTTATAGTTTCTTTTAGAAATTATGGGCATGCAAGCTGCCACATCTAACTATAGTTGTTTGTACTGCCATGTACACAAAGATCAGAGGTAATACTATAAATATTAACAATAATGATCTTATAACTAATATTAAATTAAATTATGTTTTCATTAGATGGAATACAGGATTAACAATTGATGAACTGAAATCTGATGGGATGAAAAGAACTTTAGAATCTATAAAACAGGATGCAGATGAATTAAGAAGAGGTTGCATTAGGTTTCCATTAATCTCTATTGAACCCGACGATATTATCTGCGATATTCTCCACGCCAGGTTACGGATTTTTGGTGAATATGAATATGAAATAAGACAAAAAAAAAACGATTTCTGTAACTGATGTAATGTTTAATTCCATTAGACCGTCTTATGGATAATTTAATAATAGAGTTAGATGAACGAAAAGGACATTCCCAAATAGATTACATACACAAGGTATAATATTTCAAGGTCATAACAACCCAGGATACTAATCTGTTGTTTCTTAGTTCAATCAGGAAATTCATAAAATAAATTCACGTTTTACAGTAAAATGTGAAAATGGGACCCGAGAACACAGTGACGTCACAGGGGGGGAAACATTTGAAATTATGAATAAACTTCCAGGCATTTTAGCAGTTGAAGATCTTTTATATCCAGAAACCAAACAAGTTGTCATAAGCATATGGAAAGTGAGTAATATGTTACTTAAACTTGATGTTGTATTACAACAATTTTTTCTCATCAAGGAAATACACTTGTTACTTCAAGAGCTGTCAAATGGCACTTCTAGAGGCAATATTGAGCTAGATTGTCGGATTTGGCTAGAAACATTTCTGTCTCTTCAAGGAAAGAGAAATGGTTATAGTAAAAAGGCAGTTACCCCATACATGCATATATTGGCATTTCATTTGGCCGATATTTTTAAAAGATTGGGCCCATTATCACCATTTTCAAGTCAAGGTAAAGTATAAGAAAATTATTAAAAGCCAATAAAATATACTAAACCCTTTTTTTTTTTTAGTTTGTGAAAAGAAAAATGATATCATTAAATCTATTTACCACAAGCATAGTAACAGGTATTAAAAAGTTTTACAATCTGCTAAAAAGTGGCTGCTAACTTTAACATCTCTTAATAGGTGGAATGCGACTAAACAGTCACTTCTAGTACTCAAAAGAATAGAACTGTTAGGAGATATTTCCAGGAAAAAACGGAGCTACAACAAAAAAGATGACGATTATTGGTTTAAAGGAGGGATTGCAACGTCAAGGCAAAAGCGAGAACATGAAAGAAGTGAACCTGTTGTTCCAGTCAAGCGATCAGCGATTGAATCTATGAACAGTGCTCAATTAAGATCAGAATATAAAAAATTAACAGGAAAACCAACTAAAATGAAAGATGTGAAAAGGTTACGAGAATTAATAACCAACAAAATGTAAGAGCAAGATGTTTAACTTTTATTTTGTATAAATTTGATCAACTTAAATTTCAGGTTACAGAAATAAGAAATAAATCATCGTTAACGCCGTTAACGACAGCGAAGGTCACGCGGGACTAATAGCACAGAAGCCACCTTGCAGCAAACAAAGCTAAGTTTTTTAAAACTCTTTTTGAACGAACTTTTAAGTTTTAAGTTAACAATATACAATTTTAGATTTTCTTTAGATCTTGATGGTACAAGGAGGCTTGACTGCAATCAAATACCCTCTGGGATTAAGCAATTCAACACAGAAGACAAGATAAATTAATTTGTAAATATTATATTATTATATTATTGTTAATATTATTATTATATTATTGTAAACATTATTATTATATTATTGTAAACATTATTATTATATTATTGTAAACATTATTGTTATATTATTGTAAATATTATAATTATATTATTGTTGAGAAAGTAACGGATTGGTTACTTACCAATCGGCCGTTACGTACGATCGGCCGTTGCAGCACAACCATCACAACAAAACTTGTCACCGATAATCGTAAGGCACTTGCACATGATCACTATCACAAATTAATCCATAATTAACCACAAAATCGAGGATAATCCTTGGTTAAAATCCAACACGATGTTTACGTACGATCGGCCCACCCATCACAAAAGAACTTGTCACCGATAATCGTAAGGCACTTACACATGAACACAATCACAAATCAACCATATTTTCTGCTTCAAATATTTCAATTTTAATTAGTGATTAGTGATGTTGGCAGAACTGAAAACAAAAGTTTTGTTTACAGTTCTGCCAACATCACTAACAAAATAGTTACAAGAGTAAATAGATTAATTGGGTTCCGTTAATTAATTGACTATAAATTTTAGATTCGTTTTAAAAAAAAATGTTTTTTAAATTTGAGATTGATTACATTTTT
>JAQGAS010001972.1:0-13591 GCA_034686365.1 Pachymerium ferrugineum
AACAACCGAAGCTGTCGTACGATTACGAAGCCAAACGGGATCACCAAGATCGCGATGACTTGAGCATTCACTATAAAAGAAGAAGAATAAGGCAAAGCATTGAAAAAGGCAAAGTTGAGTAACAAAAAAAAACTAGCTAGAAGGGTAATTAATTTTGTTTAAATAATGTTTTTGTTTTTTAATTTGATTTAATTCGACTTTTCAAGATGAGGACAAAGATACTTCCGAAAAATAAAGTTAAAAGTCAATGCAAATCTAATTCATTTTAAAGAAAAAAATACCATGTATTAAGTTTTGGTATAGAAATCTTAATAGTGTATATTTTTGTTATATTATTTTTAACCAATTTTTTTCAAATTAACAAAATTGATATTAAATAAAATCACAAAATACAATTTCATTGCGCAATTTGTTCGTGGCAAAATATTAGAGAGGAATAAGAAGGAATAAGAAGAAATAAGAATAAGAAGACATGGATCGGACATGTCACAATGACCACCCGAGTGTGTCAGTGGAAAATGATTTAAAAATCTTATGAAGAAAATCTGCCCAAGACGTGTAGTTCCACATCCATCAACCTTCTAACGAAAATTTATGAAATTTTTGATAAGGCAGTCCCTAATTTTCGTCATCGATTTCAGTTAAACATCTTTGCCATAACATGGACCAACTCAATGAACACAAGAAGCTATCTTGGTATAACTGTCCACTCCATAGAAGTTTTGAACATCAGTCATACAGCAGAATATTTAAAAAAACAAGATGCAGGAAATTCTGGATTTTTGGGGAATTGATAAGACAAAATTATAACAGGTATAACTGACAATGCAGCGAATGGAATGCTAAGAAATCAAATGAATTGCTTGCTTTCTCACTTCCTGAATTTGCTAGTGAGACAAAAAGTGCATGGAGTGAAAGAGTTTGAAGATACCATCAACAAGTTAAGGAGATTGTTGCTTTCTCTCATCGATGTAAAATAGCTGCAGCAGCACTAGAAAAACACCAGAGACTTGGATCCCAACTACTTGTTGAAGCGCATACAAAAAGTGTCAACTAAATGGAGTTCAATGTATTGTATGGTTGAAATATTTCTGAAACTAAGAAATGCTGTTGCATTAACATTGCAAAACATTGACATAATAATAATAATTATCTGAAGATGGTTGTTCCAAATGAATGTTTAATCGCAGGTGGTAAAATTCATCGTTAAAAACGAATGAAGTTTAATGCCCTCGTAACTTAAGGGTCTTACTAATCACTTGTAATGGCTAAGATCGAACTTTGACCAAAGGTAACATAAAATATTTTGGATAATGCTATTAGCCCACAAAATCTCAAATGAAGAACGAGAGAAGGAATGGGCTCTTTACGCATGTGCTAGTATTAATAAATAGCCGCGATTCAGGCTAATATGACGATCCACTACCGCACGATGTAATAACACAGGACCATGTGAAGGTAGGTCGTGCTTTACTTGCTTCATAAAGTTATATACTCGGTCACTGGCCGGAAACCAGAGAGACCTAAACTGCTTTATGAAGTTTATTCAATAATCAATATCGCATGAATTGACGATGAAAGACAAACGCCTCGTCTTAAGTTTCAAATTTTTAGAAACGTATGGGCAAAATTGTCCAGTTCGGTGCGGGCGCGAATAACATTAGCCGAGCTGGTTAGGCTTAACCGTAACTGCTTGTCATTGCTTGTGGGAGAATTTCTCCGATCGTTAAACATAAATTTTTTTCTTCAGATCGAAGAAACAGTTTCTACCTTCAATCGCGACATCCGTTTGCACGTTTAACTGTCAATTTCTCGCCGCTATCGTGGATCAAAAAATGAGTAAAACAAAGCGAAGCCATGATTCCGATGTTCGAAATGAATTCTGAGTCTCCTCCTCTGATTGGTCACACAGCCGAGCTGTTTAGGCTTAACCGTAACTGCTTGTCATTGCTTGTGGGTGAATTTCTCCGATCGTTAAACATAAATTTTTTTCTTCAGATCGAAGAAACAGTTTCTACCTTCAATCGCGACATCCTTTTGCACGTTTAACTGTCAATGTCTCGGTGCTATCGTGGATCAAAAAATGAGTAAGACAAAGCGAAGCCATGATTCCGATGTTCGAAATGAATTCTGAGTCTCCTCCTCTGATTGGTCACACCCGAACACGTGATGAATTTCTGTTACATCTAATTTTAAATTCTTCCCGACAGTTGTCGCCACCTACCGACAATCCATACAAACACATAGAAAAATAAATAAAAATTTTTATTTTTTTCTACATTTATACGATTTGACGTACAGGAAAAATGTAACAAAGCACAATAAAAATATAAGTAAAAATAATCGGTTTATTTATGCAGTCAATGCTTTCCATTGATTAAATTCAACTTGGGCTCTTAATTTATTATCAAAAAATATTTCAGCTTTCTGTCTTTTCTGTACATTCCGCCAATACGCGTACACGACAGCCCACAGGTACACCTAACAACAAATTGGATATTACACAAATTCGTTACTGAACATACAATTTACCATAAATGTTATAAAGAATAATACAAAAATAAACACCCAATACTAGAAAAATAAAAATTAAACTTCTAACAAAAAATGCATTAAAATTTGTTTATATTTAAACACTTACTCCTCTAGCTAATCCATTCAAAGCCCCAAGATAAAGATACAATATAAGAAAAATTTGCAAAATGAGATATTCAACTATTAAAGTACCATTATGCTATAAAATAAATAAAATTTACATTCACATAAAGCTTAATACAAACTAAAATACCCTTATAATTGTAACTGTAATAAGAATAGATGCCAATAAGACAACACAAATTGCGGGAATGAACAACAAACCCCAAAGAGCTTGAGTAATTGACACAAAACCTGCAATAAAAATTCATTTTAAGTTGACAATTTCAGTAAATTGTGTTTAATATAACTTAAGAGGTCTGGTATCCTCTCTCTACTCGTATTCTCTGTTAAAATATGTATATTAGGAGAGATGTGCTCTTCTACCAACGTCAAATAATAGTTATCAACAGCTGATGTAACAAACTTGCAGTTCATTGAAAAATCTTGCAGCAAAGGAATGGACATGTAAATAAGAACCAAACCCTGAAACTAGAATAAAAAGCTTAAAATAAATTTATAAAAAGGGTTTTATAATAATTCTCACTGCTGTCATTGCCGCTGTCACATACATTCCCGTCCTTAAGGGAAAACCGAAGCAAAATTTCAAATTTGTAGTACAGTAGTTTGGTATATTCATTATGGCGCCTGGTCTATTTATGTGCAATAGCGAGATCTAGGTGACATCTAGTGACTGATTTTTAATATAATTAAAATTTATTACTGTAAAAAATACGTTTTCAATTATCAAAGTTCACAATAATGATAATAAAATATTTAAACGTAATTGATAACCCTATACTCAAAACTTTTTCTGTCGATAACGATCAAAATGGCCGCTTACACAAGATTTGTAGAAATGGGGAAGAAAATTATAGCTGTAGGCAGGAATTACAAGTGGGTATTTACAACCTGGTACCAAAAACCTGGTAAATAACGCCATTAATCCTTGAATTTCTCTACAAAATATTCCCCATCCCAATGCAAAATGGAGGAGAAATATGAAATTGTTATTGTCAATCATAAATTACGTCACGTTACGTACCACCCTATGCTTAAAAAATAATGTTGTGTGACGTCATTTGTTATCTTTTATTTTCTCTATTTGCAGAGAACATGCAGCAGAACTTGGAAATAAAGTGCCAACGAATCCTCTTCTTTTTATGAAACCAACTTCAGCCTACATAAATGAAGGAGATTCAATTAAAGTATCTTGAAATTTTTTACTAATATTATAAAATACTAACTCATTCTTTTTTTTAGATACCAAAAGGTTGTGTGAACCTCCAACACGAAGTGGAATTGGGAATAGTAATAAGCAAAAGATGCACCGATGTCCATGAAAGCGAAGCGATGAATTACGTGGCTGGTTATGCACTAGCTCTCGACATGACAGCGAGAGATTTTCAAAATAAAGCCAAAGAAGAGGGCGCTCCTTGGATTTTCGCTAAGGGTTTTGACACGTCCTGTCCAATTAGTGAATTCATTGATAAAAATAAAATCCCCGATCCACACAATTTGAATTTATGGTGTAAAGTGAATGGGGAAATGAAACAGAATGGGTTTACTAAAGATATGATATTTCAAATACCTTTTATTATCAGTTACATTTCGAGTTACTTCACTTTGGAGCCCTGTGATTTGATTTTGACTGGAACTCCAAAAGGGGTTAGCAGTGTAAAACCGGGTGACACGATTGAATGTGGATTGAGTGATTTGGTTGTAATGGAATTTAAAGTTGAAAACAAAATGAATGTGTAAATTAAATATATAAAATAAAATATTCAAAATTGTAGGGAAAGAAAGAAATAAAGCTTAAAGTAGCCAGTGACCAGGGTCATACACGACGAAACAACTAAAAACCAAAACAACTCTACCACAATAAAGTATTAAACTACACCAAACCCACATCCGCAACACTTTTATGGAAATCAAAAAATTATCCCAGAGGAATAGCCAAAGAAGGAAGAGTTCGAGCCCCCCCAAACCAACACCTACTAATAAGTGTATAGCACAAACAATCGCAAATCTAGTGCTTCACAGAGTACCGCAACACCAGCAGCAAGGTAATTGTGAGTGAGGCGTGACCTGACCAATCCGCAAAAATGGGGGGGAGAAGAAAAAAAAATGTACTGAAAAGTTCAGACATTTTATTGCAAAAAGGAAAAATTGTACAGTAAATTCATCAGTTTAAAAATCTAAAAGCAGAGCATGCGTCAATCAAGTATATCAATTTCTTCTTCCTCGGGTAAATTCCCAGATGCTGATAATGAAAGAACTTCTTCTTTTCGAAATAACCCACTTCGTTTCTCTTTTCTGTGTTGTTTTAACCTCTTTTTCTCTTCGGCTTTCATTTGTAATTCTTGTTCTCTAATTTGCCTCTAAAAATATCACAGATATTTAAGTTTTAAATATATCAAACGTCAAAGGCAATGTTTACTTTTAAATTTTTTGTTGTAGTTGTTGATGTAGTATTATTATTGTTATTATTATTGTTTCGACTTTTTGCTGTTTTTGTATTTCTACTTGTTTTTCTCTTTGCTGTTGAATTTTTTAAAACACTTGCTTTCACTTTTCTCCATTTTTCGTCATTTAAACAGTTTAAATCTGCGTGAGAGAGAGAAAAAAAGTTTGAATAAATTAAAATTGAATCCTTTAGAAAAATTTACCAATAACAAATTCTTTATCTGAACTGGAAACTCGAGCTTTAGGGTCGATAATTCGTATGACATCGATTTGCTCCCTCAATCCCATTTGTGTGCTAATAATATGAGTAATTTCTTGGACAACTTTCATTTGCTCATACGATGATAATTCTGACCAGTTGTCAATTTCAAAAGGATTTAAACAACTGGAAAACATCTCGTTATTTCTAGGTGGACATTCTAAAACTGTAACTGTTTCACTTGTGGTGATTGGACATGTCACTTCATTCACCCAATCTAAACAACAAAATGTACAAATTAGTATTTTTGGCATCAAAATGAAATTATTTGTTTGAAATCCTTTCTAGAAATTTATCTAAAACAAAGGATATCAAATGTGTGTAATAATTTTGAAAGACCTGATAAAGATGGATCCAAATTTAGAGTTGTGTCTAAGGAATCGAGGTCGGACCAAGTGAAAATTCGTTCAGAAACTCCTAAATCAATCGAATATTCATCGCCGCACTCTGAACTCGCCGAACTATAAACCAAAACAATTTTTTTTATGATGCATTCATCTCATTTTCCCACTTATGTAAGATTTTTATTACAAAATTTCTACCTGTTTGTTGTCATAAATTGGAAATATGAGTCGGTTTCCTCATTTTCTTGGTCTAGAAAGTTATCGTCACTCCATTCACTGTTATTAAAACAAAGAGATCGGGTTTAATATTAAAAGGATCGCACATATGGGAAGAACAATGCCACGTTTTTGCCGGTAAAATCTAGGCCTATTTAACCGGGTTATTTTGCTTTACCTGATGGAATTAAACGGCGAATCGTCTACCATTCTTTGGTGTAAATGATCGCCGATAGTTGATAATTCGTTACGTTATTAAAAATCTTGTCTGGAATTAATTGTAGCTGGACATTTGATCAACATAGGGCGGAATTGATAACAAGGTGTATTAAAGCGGGGAACCGAATTCAACCGGATCGAGTGGTTAGATTTTTTAGATGGGTTCTACGTCATAAAATCTCATATTTTGTGTAGTGTGATGTGAACGCTTGATGTTTCGAAAATCGGTCACGTTTGAATGGTCACGTTAAGTAATCTATTTGCTTTGAAAGGAAAAACTAACTTTTTATTTTATGAAAAATATTTATTGGACCTCTTTCTCTTTCATATAAAAATCAATTCCATTAGAAAAAAAAATGGTAAACAAATTTGCAAAAATGTTTTTCCAAATATTCGTGTGGTTTTTCTTTTTTTAATAGATATTTTTGATTGAAATTTACTTCAAGAAATCGACGAGGTTTTTAATGTGTTTTTAATTAATGAAATAAATTTCTGTTGACAGACAATTATTTTTCTATAAATTTCGTTATACATTCTTTAATATTTTACGTATTTTACCTTGCATCTGAATTTCATTAAGAATTCTATTTTTTCTCTGTAGCTTTATATCAGGCATTTTTTAAGGAAAAATTAAATATCGTCTGCCATGAGCCGCAAACAGGAAGTTCAAGATTCATTAACGGAAGTACATGCTATCTACGGTACCCCGCTAAGTATAAATTTAACCAACCTTTTGTGTTTTGTGTGCCACATAGTTTAATATGAGTAATAAACCACGTAATTTCAACATTAGTCTACATAAATCTAATAATGTTGGCATTAGTCTGACTATCGACATACGAGTGTGCTGCAAACAAAACACACATGTTACCAAACAGGCTCCGTAGTACGAGATTCCAGCCTGCAGTGAAATGAATTTTGTGCGAAAATGTATCGGCGTTTTAAAATTACAAAATCCCCTTAAAACAGTCGTCAGGCACTACGAAAAGAAACCATACATTCGTCGTTCTGGATATGAAGAAAAAGTTTTAGGAAGAAGTAATAATTTATTCGTTTTCTTACCTAGTAACTTCAGCTCATCATTCTTTCCAGGTTTGCTTCCCAGATCTAAAGATTTTGGAAAAATAAATACAATGCCTCAATACAGACCAAATAATCCGTGGACTGAGAAACGAGCTCTGTTTGGTCAAAATGACTATATCGGTATGGTTAAAGAATAAACATTTTTGTACACTTAAACGAGCCTTTACCTTTTTTCAGATATTTTGGGAAGTGGCTATACTCATCCAGCACAGCTACTGACTAATATCCCACGATGGTTACGAGGTTATCGCGGCAATGAAATGAAAGTTTTAAACGAACGATTAAAACATTTGCGTCAATATTATAAGGAAATGAAACCGGAGAAGCTAGACAAAATGAAAAAACGTCAGAGATATTTGTATAAATACTTAAATCGATACACAAATTCTGCTAGATAAACATTTTTCTCCTGTAAGAAATTAATTAAATATATTAATAGTTTAAAATAATTGTTTTTCTTATTTTTATCTTCAAATTTCATTTTTAATGGTAACAGTTTAAAAATAATGAAAATAATACAAAAAGGATTCAATACAAATATCTACATTTTACATTAAGCTTTACGTTGTAATTGCAACTTTTAATGTAAGATCTAACAATTTCTTTATCAACATAAGTGTAGCTTTTAACATTTAAAATTTCTAAATCATTTTCCCTATGCAATAACTCCATTACCACTGCTGTAGTTAAAGTTTTGCACCTATTTATTTTAAATTTATTTAAGAGAATGAGAGGATTGAGTTGAAGAATATCAAGAAATGTTTTCTCATCCATCAACAATTCGTAAATTGACAACTTTTCCAAGTCAAAACAATTCTGTAATAAAAATTTAATTTGAATTGACTCTCCCACAATCTGGTCTTCCACAGAGCGCGGATAGCTCTTACGTGTTTGTGTTTTAAGAGTTTTTAACTTCCTAAATGGAATTACACCATCCTTCCTCGTATAATTTCTAATCTGGGAAGACCATGAAACATTAGTCAGTTTCAAATTAATTAATTTCGGACATGCAAGTCCAAGAGGGACAACTTCAACGTTACCAGGGCTATTCAATTCCAAAGTAGTGAAATTTATCCCAATATTTGTCAAAAGTGGTAAAAATTGGATAAAATTACCGTTTCTTGCTTTAAATGTAAACTCTTCGAGTTGATCCCAAGGAGTTTTCACCAAATAAAGATCATCTGCAGGATAATTACACTCCATGTGAAGTTTCCGCAGTTGTGGACAAACTTTTTCCAAGAAGAAAAAATCTTCTTTTGCTAAAACTTTATCTCTAGGTTGAAAATATAATTGAGTCAATTGCAGAGTTGTGAAATTTGAAGAACTTTTTAACCAACCCCACAAAAGGTCAAGTAATAAGAATCTAAAATATCCGGTATCGCCCTCAAAAATTCGTAAACTCTTCAAATTTTCTAGTGCAATTAAACATCCGATTTTAGTAATTCTTAACCCCGCAATTTCAAAACGTTCGCTTTTGCAACCCTTTGACTTTGATTCACACAAACGAAGAATTCCTGCAATTTTGAGATGTTCGATTTTGCAACCTTTTGACTTTGATTGACTCAAACGACTGATTCCTTCATCGGTTACTTGTGCGTCTTTTAAGAAAAGAATTTTTAATTCTAGACAACTGTTGCCAATTTCTTCTAAAATGTCGTCGTCGCATAATCGAAATCGTAAATCAACAATTTTTGGTAGATTACGAATTAAATTCTTCACATTTGCAGCATCGACTTCCCAATCCATATTCAAGTGTGTTAAATTCTGTTTCAAATTAAAATAAATTATTTAGAACTTAATAAAATCAACTCTATTTTATATAAACTTACTTCGCCAGATATTAATTCTAAGGTTTTATTTTTTTCGTATAAGACTATTTGATGTTTCCATAGATTAAGATCTAGTTTTTTTAATGTTGGAGAGATTAAGCGGTTCTTGTAGTCCTCTGGAATGTTGTATTCTTCAACTTTTAACGCGTCGATTAAATCTTGAATTACTTGGCCTGCTGGATATATTAAAATAATCTAAGTAAAATCGAAATTTTAAGTAACAGTGATTACTTACGTAATGAGGTGTGTAATTTATCCGTGGTATAATATTTTAGGTTTTTAACTACAAAATGTTCACATATATCTTTCAACGCCACTTGTACAAGCCGTGGCATTTTATCTGTGGATAAAATATTTTTAAAAACGCCTTAAATTGAAGAGTAACGAGGCTATTTTACCTGAGTAGTGCTAATGTTTGGATGGATAACACGCTCAAACTTTTTCTCGCTCGGATCACTCGGACTGGACCTCACTCTGGTGGCAAATAGCCAAACCAAAGACCAAAATAAAAATCATTTTGTCAACCTTACATTAATATTGACATTGAATTATTAACATTAAAATTAAAATGGGCAATCAAAATGATTTGTATAAATACTTAAATCAATGTCAAATTCGGCTAGATAAACATTTTTCTCTTTTAAAAAAAATTAATTGAATATATTAATAGTTTAAAATAATTGTTTTTCTTATTTTAATCTTCAAATTTCATTTTTAATGATGACAGTTCAAAAATAATAGAAATAATACAAAAAGAATTTAAACCGTGTGTTCCAAATATTTACATTTTACACCGTAATTGCAATTTTTAATTCGAGATCTAACAATTTCTTCATCAACATCAGGGCAGTATTTAATATTTAGAACTTCTAAATCATTTTCCCTGTGCAGTACCTCCATCGCAACTGCTTCAGTTAAAGTGTCGCAATAAGCTATTTTAAATTTAGTTAAATTAATGAGAGGATTGACTCGAAAAATATCAAGAAATGTTTCCTCCTCCATTAACAAACCCATAACTGTCAACTTTTCCAAATCAATACAGTTCTGCAATAAAAACTTAATCTGTAATGACTCTCCCACAATCTCATCATCCTCAGTACGTTTGTGTGCGTGTTTTAAGAGTTTTAGTGTGTGTGGGTATTTTAAGAATTTTTAACTTCCTAAATGGAATTTCACTATCATTCCTCGTATAATTTCTAATCTGGGAAGACCATGACACATGAATCAGTTTCAAATTAATTAAATTCGGACATGCAAGTCCAAGAGGGATCACTTCAATGTTTTGAAGAACTCTCAATTCCAGAGTTGTGAGATTTGGACTAATATTTGCCAAAAGTGGTAAATATGGGAGAAAATTAACACCAATGTGTGATATTCTCAGTTTAAAGTGTTCAAGTTGATCCCAAGAATTTTTCACCAAATAAAGATCATCTGCAGGATATCTGCAGCAAATAGCCAGTTTGCGCAATTCAGGACAAACTTTTCTCAAGAAGATAATATCTTTTTTTTCTAAAACTTGTCCATACCAAAAAAACAATTGAGTCAATTGCAGAGTTGGGAAATTTGAAGAACTTCTTAACCAACTCCCCAACAGTTCATTTAACCGGGTAGCGCCCTCAAAAATTCGTAAATTTTTCAAGTTTTCTAGTGCAATTAAACAACCCTGTTTTGTAATTGTCCCCGATTCAATTTTGAGATGATCGATTTTGCAACCCTTTGACTTTGATTGACACAAACGTCTGATTCCTTCGTCAGTTACTCGTGCTTCATTTAAAATAAGAATTTTTAACTCTGGACAACTGTTGCCTATTTCTTCTAAAATGTCGTCGTCGCAACTTCGAATTCGTAAATCAACAATTTTTGGTAGATTACGAATTAAATTCTTCACATTTGCAGGAGCTACATCAACCACTCTCCGATCCATATTTAAGTGTGTCAAATTCTGTTTCAAATTAAGAAAAAATTATTTAGAAATAAATAATTATACATAAAACATTTTATCTAAACTTACTTCGCCAGTTATTAATTTTAAGGTTTCATTTATATCGAATAACTCTTCACTTTTCCATAGATCAAGATCAAGTTTCTTTAACGTTGGAGAGATTAAGCGGTCCTTGTAGACGTTTGGAATATTGTATTCCTCACCTTTCAACCCGTCGATTAAATCTTGAATTACGTGGCCAGCTGCATATAGTAAAATAATATATTAAGTAAAATCGATATTTTAAGTAACAGCAAGGAGTTGTATGGGCCTTACAACTCCTTGGGTGAATACTTACGTAGGATGCGTAATTCCTCCGTGGAATAATATTTTAGGTTTTCAAGTACAAAATGTACACAAATATCTTTCAAAGTCACTCGTCTAAGCCGTGGCATTCTGTCGATGAAATTTTTAAAAACACCGTAAATTGACAAGTGACGAGACTATATTTTACCTGTGTAATGGTTTAGATTACTTTGGATACCGCTCAAACTTGTTTTCTCTGCGATTGACTGACTGAAGCCCTCTGGTAGCGAATAGGAAAACCAAAGCCCAGAAAATCTTACATATAGTATTGACACTGGGGAAAATAGGCTATAAAAATTATCAAAATGTTTTCAGAATTATCTGTATAAAACAATTGTGTATCTGTATATATAGAAAACAAGTATAAACACTTGAATCAATATATAAATTCTGCAAAATAAACAATTTTCTCTTATAAAAAATTAATTATTTATTTTAATTTTTATCTTCAAATTCCGTTTTAACTGATGACAGCTCAAAAATAATGGAAAAAGAATTCATTCAATACAAATTGCGCTATAAAATGTAAATACTACATTTCACATTGTAATTACAACTTTTAATATAAGATCTAACAATTTTTACATCAACGCGCGGGCAGTATCTAATACTTAGAAATTCTAAATCATTTTCCCTATGCAATAACTCCATTGCCACTGCTGAAGTTAAAGTGTTGCACCTATTTATTCTAAATTTAGTTAAGTGACTGAGAGGATTGACTTGAAGAATATCAAGAAATGTTTTTTCATCCATCAACAATCCAGCAATTAACAACTTTTCCAAGTCAAAACAATTCTGTAATAAAAACTTAACTTGTAATGACTCAACCACAATCTGGTCATCCACATGATGCAAATTACCTACAAGTACTGTTTGGGTTTTAAGAGTTTTTAACTTCCTAAATGGAATTTCACTATCATTCCTTTTATAATTTCTAATCTGGGAAGACCACCCCACATAAATCAGTTTCAAATTAATTAAATTCGGACATGCAAGTCCAAGAGGGATCACTTCAAGGTTTTGAAGGTTTTTCAATTCCAGAGTAGTGAGATTTTTGCTAATATTTGTCAAAAGTGGTAAATATGGGAGAAAATCACCACCGTTTGATGATATCACTTGAAAGTAATTAAGTTGATCCCAGGGACTATTCACCAAATAAAGATCATCTCCAGGATCTCTACAGCAAATAACAAGTTGGCGCAGTTGTGGACAAACTTTTCTCAAAAAGACAAAATCTTCTTTTTTTAAAACTTCTCTATACCGAAAATCTAATTGAGTCAATTGCAGAGTTGGGAAATTTGAAGAACTTTTTAACCAACTCCTCAACAGGTCAACTAATCCGTCACAGCCCTCAAAAATTCGTAGACTCTTCAAATTTTCTAGCGCAATTAAACATCCCTCGTTTGTAATTTTCCCCCATTCCATTTTGAGACGTTCGATTTTGCAACCCTTTGACTTTGATTGACACAAACGTCTGATTCCTTCGTCAGTTACGTCCAATGCGTATCTTAAGACAAGAATTCTTAATTCTGGACAACTGTTGCCTATTTCTTCTAATTTCTTCTAATCGTCGCAACCTCGAAATCGTAAATCAACAATTTTTGGTAGATTACGAATTAAATTCTTTATTACATTTGCAGCATCGATTTCCCAATAACCCGCATTCAAGTGGGTTAAATTCTGTTTCAAATTTAAATAAATTATTTAGAAATTAATAAAATCAACTCTATTTTATATAAACTTACTTCGCAAGATATTAATTCTATGGTTTCATTTATATCGAATAACTCTTCCATAGATTAAGATCAAGTTTTTTTAATGTTGGAGAGATTAAGCGGTTCTTGTAGACGTTTGGAATGTTGTATTCTGCACCTTTTAACCAGTCCATTAAATCTTGAATGAATTGGCCAGCTGGATATAGTAAAATAATCTAAATAAAATCGAAATTTTAAGTAGCAGTGATTACTTACGTAAGGTGTGTAATTCATCCGTGGAATAATATTTTAAGTTTTCAAGTACAAAATGTAAACAGATATCTTTCAATGTCACTTGTATAAGCCGTGGCATTCTGTATTTGAAATGATTTTAAAAAACGCCTTAAATTGACAAGAAGGACAGAATATTTTACCTGTGTAGTAGTTTGGATACGACGCCCAAATTTGTATTATCGCGGAGGCTAGTGCCCTGCATTAGGATCGATCCTGATCGAAAGATCGATGTTGTTTGAGGATCGATCCCTGAAAGATCGATCCTT
>JAQGAS010001973.1:0-13582 GCA_034686365.1 Pachymerium ferrugineum
AAACACTACGGATTTGTCGTTATTTCTGAAGACGTCTCGAGACGTAAACTCTTTTTGCGACCATGTAAACGTAGTGTTAGCGACTATTGATAAAACTTTCAGAAATAAAGATTTTTTTTCTCTTTTTTTGTGTTGTTTTTTCATATGTTCGTGTCTTAGAATACACATTTGGATGAACTATTAATCACTGCCTGACGTTCTTAGACACGATCTTCTTTGATGGTCTGTGTAGGCGGATCGTGATACCTCAAGGACTAGGCTTAAACTGTTAATTCCTATTCTAAAAATCTTGGAATTTCTATTTGAGATTCTTTATACTGTAGGGTAAAATCGACTTATTTTTACCCTTTTTCAAAGGGGATTTCTCATATTTCGAAACAGAACCATCCGAAGGGATTACGAATGAGATGGATGTTTATATCTACGTCTAGTTTCCATGTGTGAAATCCTCCCCCTAGTGGTGGAATGAAAAAAAATCCCCCTATTTTGTGTAGGTGCACGTTGCTTGAATTTATATTTTAACACAGAAGGAATCCAATAAAATTAATTTTCGTGCTGGTTTTATTTCTTTTCTCAACACTTAGTGTTAATTAAATTAAAGCAAGTTTTATAGGGGAACGGGAATTGTTTATCTCGGCTTAATTGTGTACATGTGTTTAATAAGTTGTTGGGTTAAATAAAATATGTTGTTGTTGTTGTTGCTTGTTTTTATTGTGAGTTAATTTAGTGTAAGTTGTAGTTGTAGGGGTAAATCGATTTCCAATGAATGATTAATCGAGTGTCTTTCGCTAGGACGTGACCAAAGAGAATATCATAAGATTCGGTCGAGTGTTTTTTTGTCTCTCTATGGGCCGGCAGCTTTGTTAATTTCTTTTAATTCCCTTGCTGGCTTAATTATCATTTGGTGTTTATGGTCTTGTTTTTATTGAGGAAGCCTACAAGGGATGTTTGGGACTTGTCCTTCGATTGGTCCATTGTGGGCTCGTCTATGGTCATCAAGGGATTCGATAGAAAAAGAATGTTTCAGGGTGAAAAAAGGGTTAAATTGTTGGAAAAGTTGTCACCAACTATCTAATCAGTAAAGTTGAAAGTCCTTTGAATGAGCTTCTTTTTATGTCAGGCGAATGGCGCCATGCAATGCGGTAAATTTTATTAAGTCTTAAGACGTGATGTTAAATCTACACAATAGTCGGGATCTGTTTTCAGCTGGAGAACGGTCGTAAAATCGTTGCCCCTAGGTGGCGGGGGTCAGAAAGGGGGGAAATGTGGCTGTGATGGTGATGATGGTACTGCAGGAGGGTGGTGCTGTGAGTGGGAGAAGTGTTGCTGACCCGTGAATCACAATAGTCTTCAAAAGGGACACCATAACTTATATGCTGTAAATTCAAGTGACTAAAATTGTAAGCAGAAGTTAAGTTATATTTTTAGTTATGTTATAATGTATTATTCACTGTGGCTATGAATGCTGGACTTAATTATCCATTTTTATCAATCCACTACCTTGATGCTAGTAAATATGATGAAAAGGTTCAAAATGAACCCACATAAAAGAACTACAACATTTACCCTGAAAATAGTAGGGAATATTGCCTACACTAATTACCACTTCTCATTTTTTTATCTATACAAAGTTGATAGCAACTGTTTAACATATTGAGTGTGCTCTTTGAGCTCTTCACCCTCTGTCTGCCTTCATCCACATGACACTTGACCCCTTGTTTTCTGCAGAGATAAGATACACATCCGGGTTAAGGTTATTAAGCATCATCTTTTGTTTTTTCTTCAAGAGGGTGACTCATCTGGCCTCGCACTTGATGTTTTCAATTCTGATACTGGAGTATGAAAATATCTTGTGTGCATTTAGGCCTATTCTCCACGGTCGTGGTCTCCCAGCAGCTGGTGCCCTCCTCATCTTCTCTTTCCCCATCCCTTCTTTGGTTGCCATATTCTTTTGGCCAGACAAAAGCCCACAATTGAGTTGGGAATTGTTCGCTAGGGGGCCGTGGGTTGGTTGGCGCCTGGCAGCAATTCTAGTCATGGATATTATTGTGCGTCCAGAGAGAAAGAACCAAACTGCCCTTTGAAAAGCAGTCACGTGGCAGGCTTATCAATTGATAGACCCTTTCAATGTTATTGACAGAGTGTCCCCTTCATCTTTGATTTAATTTCATTATTGGAATATTTGATTATTTTGTGTGTTTATTTGACTTCATGGGTGGTGGGTCTGTTTATCTACCGTTACGGCATTCTTCTTTTCTCTCTTCACGTTGTCTCTCTATTCAATTTGACAGACACGCGTCTAATCCCAGGTGACAGCTACCAAATCCCTTTTAACCCTTTGTTTTCATGTTGATGCGATGAGATGTGACACATGTCTTCTGCTGTTTTCCCACTGTCGATAGTTTTTTTACAATGACGTGTTGAATGAAATTTATTAAATAGAATTTTCATTTTATAAGTGCATCAATTAGGTGCTAAACACTATCAAATAGTGATAGATTTTGCGTTAATCTGTGACAACGTCAGTTGCATTCAAAATGAGAGGTAAGCCCTAATTTTAATTGCTTAACGATTAGCTCAACGAACATTTTGTGAATTTTGAATTTCGAGCAAACTTTTTCCAAAATTTTTCTAGTGACACTTGTTTTAGTTTTAAAAGGATTCGTGATGCCAAACGGAGCTTGTTCTACTGAAACAATTTTTTTTTTTAGATTCTGCTGAAAGGCAGAGTCAGCAGCAGTTAACTCGGTTGACTTTTTTTTTTGTCAAGTGTTGATGAGCAGTATTTTTTGTCGTCATCAACGTCAATTTACTTGGCATCGAGCCTAAAGAGTTAAAGAGGTTGATATAGAATGTTGTCTTCTTTTTTTCATAGTGAGACCAAAAAAAAAGAGCTTTAAAAAAATATGGGGATAGACACTTCCGGTGTAGAAATATGACAACACGTGAGATAAATTAATCTCTAATTGCTTGGGATGCTGCAAGGTCAATAAGCCACCAATAAAAATCATCAAATCTATGAGCCTCATTCCCATCTGTATGGAAATCATGAAGCAAACAACCTCTAACGCCAAGTAGGTGACGCTTCAGTTGGGTAACAACAATCCTATTTCTCCTACATGCCGACTTTCAACTTCCTACTCTATTTCGGTATAAAAAAAAGTGGCAAAAAATTGCAATTGCCATCGGCTCGCCTTTGATGTAGTTTAATCGCGGCATTTTTAGACTTCTTGAGCGTAATATGCACGCAAATTTAGTTTTCAATCCTCTCCTAGGAAACCTCACAAAGTGAGCAACAAGAAAGAAGCGATAAATCCAGACACAAATGTTCTGTCCACCCGGTGCCACCCAGTCTAGGGTAAGTATCTTTCCCCCCCTTTGTCAATCAGTATGACGCAAACCCCTCCTTCTTGACTAATAACGCTGCACGCCTTGCGTCTGCAGCCAATTTGCGGGGGTGGATGAAGGTGGTGGGGAGTTGATGAGTGACCTAAGGGAATGAAGCGTGAAATCCTCGTTCATGTCGAGACCTCAGACTTTTGTTTTACTATCCCTCAACTCCCTCTTCTTGACCTACACTTTGTTTATGCCAGTAAAACTGTAGGGGTTGTTGATGATGTTATCAGGAGATGATTGCCTTACACTTGTCACAGTGACATAGAAGTGTACAAGGAAATAACCACAAATATAAATCAGAAATAATGTATCTGGGGTATAAATGGAAATGGCCGTTCTTACCCCCCTGATAGGGGGGTCGATCCTGCAATCTACACTCCATAAATTGCTTTGATCAGACTTCTGATCTTCGACTGAGATTCCTACAGAAGGGATCAAAAGACCCTCTCGTAGGAAATCCGTTCGAATGACTTTTGTTGTCTAAGTCGAAGCCATCTGTTGTCGTTTAGACGAGTCACGTGTTTATTTTCCCAGGTGGCTTTTTATTTATTTTTTTATTTATTTGTTTTTAGGTTAATGAAGGGCTCTGGTGGTTGGATTAGGTATGGTTACGTCGTGAAAAGCGGGATTTGTCTCGAGGGATTAACTAGAATTTTCAGTTAGTCTACCTTCCCATAATCCTCTCTGGGTTCTGATTGAAGTTGGGGAGTGGACGTGTGTGAGGAGGTAGAAACACGCAATAAAAGGTGCGAGTTGTCTTTCACCTTCCGGGATTGGGTGACCTAGTGCACTATAATGAAAAGGTGGAAAAAGTCGACTTCTTTTGTTCGACTGGTTTAATGAACCAATACGAAGTTTTGGAGTATTGTCGTTGCGTGTCGCTCAAACTTTTCTTTTTACCGTTGGTTTTTGGTTATAATTACGAGGGCAATTATGATATTTTTGGATTTATAGTTCTTCGACCTTTTTTTTATGACAGAAAGTTTGCGTGAAGAGTTTTTTGTGAATAGGAGCGCTTTAATAAAAGAAAATAATTGACAAATTTGTTTTTAAGTGCTTTTCAAGATGTCGCCTCTTTATGGTTTTCATGAGTGACGTTTTACTGCGCTATTTATGCACTAAAAATTCGGCTCGCACAAAGATGTCTGCTTGAGTTATGAGCCCTTACAAGATTGATGGCTATTTTTCATTAGTTGGCCAAATGGGGGCGACACACATGCACTTTGCTCCGTTTTCCCCTTTTATTTGATTCTGCCTGCACCAGAAATTAAAATCTCCATTTGTGACTAAAACTTCGAAGGTTATAAATTTTTTTTAAATCTAATTGAAGAATTGATAGATTTTACTCGATGGTCCATATCCCTCGACAGGGTTGTCAAGGTAACGGAAGGAGATGAGGGAAGCTTGTGTGGCAATCATCAGCGCCCTCCTCTGCGAACGGCAGCACAAAGAAAACCTCGGGTAATGAGATTGGCACCAACCGCGCGGGAACTGCGATGGGGTTGTTGGGAGAGAAGGAGAGAGTGAACTCAGCGTTTGCAATGCTAACGGCAGAGCTCCCCCTATGGGGGGGGAGATGTGTGTTCGCTTCCCACTGGTTGGAAGTCGACCTTACGCACCACCGACTCTCCAAGTCCGGTCGGCGCCACGCGGCTCGAAGGTGACCCGTGACGTCTGCGTCTATCTATCACAAGAGACATGTCCAGGTGCCGGGATTTGCTGGTGTCTACACGTGACAGATCGAGCAATTACACGCGGGTCTTGAGGGGTGAATGTGTTTGGGGCGGGGTCGTCTGATAGGCCTTTGGCTTCTGTGTGGAGGATGAAGGGTGGTGATTTTTTTTTTTTTGTAGTGATGGAGATCGGATTTCGTAAAGTGTGTGCTTTTTAAAAAGCGGATTTTTTTTCCTTATTTAAAATTCAGTGTCGTATCAGTTTGTGTTATTTGATAGTTTAATAACTTTTAGTCTCGGTGGATGGCGTAAAAATTAAATGGGATGGAAGCCTGTTGCCGCGTATGCAGCTAATGACGTTACTTGACTTTTGTCAGCAGATTTTTGGAATATTTAACTGTGGCGGTAACTTGGATAACATTATTGCAACGTCTGTCTATAATGTGAAGTGATACGGTACAACTTTTAATCGTTGTACTGTAAGTTGAAACCCATAACAGTATATAGTTAAAGCTATGAATTTATAATTGTCAATATTCGGCTGTGCAATGAGTTTGCGCATCTCAATACACCCAAACAGCAATTTATAAGGTTATCTAAGGGTATGCACAATGCATTACAACTACATCAAACGTTACTGATCACAACATATTTAACGCCATCCGGCTGTATTACACAAAGTCGTATGAGTGCATAGTCAATATTATACGCGTAAGTAATGACTACAAACCTAAGTTAATATTCACATTCGTATTGAAGTATCGGAGCAATAACGTAGAATGAACACGAAGTTATGGGAAGAAAATAAACGTTTTGTATATAAACGTAGAAGTGATGTAGCAATACAGGGATAGCCAGTAGGTCTCATCTCTCCACGTATTTCTGATGTGAACACAATTGTGATCCTACAGTCAAACGATTTTACTCATGCTATGAAGGAAGTAAACGTAAAGGTCAAGCAGATTGCTTTCATATAAATTTCTCCTATAAGTCAACAGTCATACGCAAAGAAAGGATGTCATTATTCTACTATTATACAACCATGGATAATTTTTAAGCCATGTAATGACGAAACTGCAATACAATTTAGTGGTGTGTCTGTTCTCTAACCCAATCAGCTGCTTTCTATATTTTCCTTTGGGAATTATTGGCAAGTGGTAACCCCATGTTTTTAAATTCTTAGGCGTTGTAGGGTTAAGTGAAGGGTTAACTCGCAACCCTTTTCCATTGTCAACCCCTCTTGTTGTCATACACGTGATTTCACCCTCTTCGTTTAAATGGACATGTCTCGTGTTTTCCCCTGTGTTAACATTTCGCCATTAATAGCGAAATTCCATCTCAAAAAAGGAAGTTTCGACCAGTGTTTAGTGTTCCCTTACGACGTGTTTTCATCGTCTTCAGGTGATATATGATGTCAGTGGAGCGAAGAGTTACTTGTTTCCAGAGTCGTGTGGGAGGGGAATAAAAAAGGGAAGTTGTAAGATGTAGGGGAGGGATAGAAGACGAGACAATTTTTTCCCGTCTTGACACTTCGTCTTTATAAGGATGGAGGGGGAAACCCCAGGAAAAACAAGGGTGGCAAATTAATTTACGACATCTTAGAGGAAGGGAAATAAATTTTTGAATTATGGATGTAGGGAAAAGGGGTTTTAGGGATTTTATAAAAGAATTTGGAGGCTTTTACTATTTTTTATAGTATTTCGTAGGTTTCTAGAGTGTTTTATGGTGTACCTTGTGAACTTTGATCGATTGGTCGGTTTATTATTTCAAAAGTGGTAGACAAAGGGATTTAGTAGATTATTTCTCGGTATTTTAAGTTGAAATTTATTAATTATTCGTAATGAGATTGTGCGGGTTTTAAATTGGGCCACCTGCTAATTTTCGTATTCGGTATAATGCAATGTGAATGACGAGAGAAATTTGTCAGGAGAAAATTTTTAAATAAATATTTTAAACCTAAAGGTGTTTATTTAATTTTACCAGTCAAAAATCGGATCGATAGAAATATTAAGTACAGTAAATGAAGCGACCTAAATAGAGGTGAAAGTTGATCTCATTTGTTTACGACTTTGCTACCGCCATTTTTCGCGCCGCTGTGCGTTGATGAGTCTCTTTAGGATTACGTGAGTATTTTGATGGTCTCGTTTGTTCCAGATAAAGTGCATTCTAACAATCTGGAGTGGAGATTAGGCTTAGTGGGTGTTGCGTGAATAAATATCGCAAAGTTAGTTTGGCTGGTGCCGTTTGGCTTTTGCTGTTTGTCATAAGAGAGTTCGGTTGCATGTTTAATTCAGTTTGATGTGCCACTGCGCTGTGGAATTTACTCGTGTGCAATGATTCGAAATGGTTGCAAATCTTCTCTCTCTCTCTCGTGAGGTCTCCCACTATTTTGGGTCGAGTGTCATTTTGAGCTTTTAAAAGTCTTTAAGCTTATAAAGATTTCAGCCTGATGTCGTCTTTGCTTTATCTCATTTTTTTGTACTGTTAGTTTATTAGTTGAAGGATTGTATTAATCTGATTTCAGTTAATGTTTTTGGATCAGATTTAACGTTCTAGATTTATTTGCTCATTTCATTTGTCTTATAGGAAGAGGAATCATTTGATATTCCTGAGATCTGCTTCTAAACACTCCCTTTTTCCTCATCCTCACCCACCACAACATGTGTCTCAATTAAAATTTTAACACACCCTTAATAATATTTGATATCTAAAACATAAATAAGTTATAAAAAAAAAAATGTCAACCTTTCCAAAAAATTTTGAATTGAAAATATTGCGTAGAAAAATCGTTTAAAAATTCATGAATAGAAAAAAGTGCAGAAGAAATCTTAAAGTAAAACAAAATCTTATGTTAGAAAACATTCTGATTAATGATAGCACATTGGCGAGACAGAAAATGAAATTGCCTGCAGAGGTCATTTCTTGCCCTCTCTTCTTCTCATGTCATTACCATGGAAATGAGATGACACACACGGTGTACCATCTGGTCACTCCAAACGCGACTCTTTACATTGGTCACCAATTCGTGTGTGACTTGGTCAGTTGGGAAAACTTTTTACGTGTAAAGCAAAGATATTTTCCCTCTTTTCCCCCTGCACTTTTTACGCTTCTGTGTAGCAGATGTTACTTCTCGTATATCTCTACTTAACCGTTTTTTATCTTTAAAGGAGATGTGAGCTGAATCCACATGACTTAACTCTTATTTGGGATATAATCACGAACCAGTCAAGTTGTTGTCTAATACAAACTTGATTATTTTCTTATATTCTAAAGGACTTTTCTTCTTTTGTATTGCGGATAAAAAAAAAGTGTAAGAAAAGAGTTTGCTGGATCTTATTATCTCGTTAGATCATTTCATTAGGTCTTATTGGAAGTCCATTAGTCTCTTTATATAAAGCAGTGTTCCCAATGGAATTTAGTTGAAGCGCCTTAACAAGTTTAACTACACGAACAGATGTTTGGGAGGGGGAGATATAATTCATTCAAATAGTATCATCAGAGTGTGTCGTTTCAACAGCGAATTGAGCTTGTCTCTTATTTTTTTTCCCTCTTTTTCCAACCCCATGTTTTTATTGATGTCGTTTTTGCTGATTTTTTCCATCTGGGGTATGCAATGAATTGGTCTATTGAAATTGAGATATAAAAAACGAGGGGTACAATGAAACTGCTGTGTTTGCTGCTTTAAAAATTTCGGGTATTTTTATTAGACCTTCGCTTTGAGGTTTTTCTGACAAAAGAAAAAGGAATCATAGTAATATCCTTGCAAAAGGAGAATAAAGATTGTTGCAAAGTCCCTCGTCGAGGGGATGGATATTAGTCGTCATGGCGGCTGATGTTATTTGCTACTATGGCTACCACACCTCCATTTGGCTAATTGCTAGAAAGGGGGGGAGTAAGAAGGTTTAATGAGTCTCTACGTGTTGTGTGTGTTTGAGGCTAATATAGTTCGTCTACCACTTGTTGTTTGGAGTATACATATTGGATCAACAGATGATTCGAAATTCGCGAGTTGGATTGTGGGAAAATAAATAAGAAACTTTTGCATTTGTGTTTTAATTTCCTTACATTTTATTGCAGGGTTTGCTATGATGTATTGTTTGGGTTTGGGAATTTATGTTTTGTTAGTGCCTGTTTTGAATAATATTTCTTACGGTACGTTGAAATTTAATCTAGGGGGTTTTGTTCGATAAATAAACGCGTAGATGTGTTTTGTGTGCCCGCAGAAAACGAAAGGGGGAAAAAGGCACTATTGATTTTACTGTTTCCCTAGCTTTGAACGACTTCAAACAAATGTCGTTGGGATTACATTAAGAACTTGACAAGAGTTTTGGCTTTTGAGCTCGTTTCTTGTTGGCACGTCCTCTGCTGACGGCGACAGAAACTGCCATAGAGTGTTTAAGGCCAATTGGAATCTGTTGCATAGGCAATGAAATTTTATTTATTATACGTTTTGATTAATTATCTTGTTATTTATGTAATGTAAATGTGGCTTTTAGAGTGATTAAAATTTGTTTTTTGTCAGTTTTTTTTGCTTGGTGGTTGGGGGAATGAATTTACGATGGAATTTCATTTATGGTGGACCGGGGGTCGTTGAAGCAGGAGAGCGTTGCTGGTATTTTTGAAGTTAATTTTCACCAGTCTTCTCCGCTTATTCCTTTTAAATGAGGAAAAATAAATAAAGTGGAGGCAGCGCATGCAAATGGTTGTGGTTTGTGCCAACTTAGAAACGAACCTTTGTGGTGAATAAATACGTAACGTATTATGCTGTGTTCACATAAAAGAGCTGTTCAAAGTGGGAATAAGCGACTTCAGCAGAAAGAATGTATTTTTAAGATGAGTTCACATCTGAGGTCATACCGTGTGTAGGACGGTGTTAAATCATATTTAATGCAAATGTTACTTAACTAATCAGAAAATGCATCTCGCGAGTTGACGTGAATTTGCGAGATTTCAAACATGGAATATGGACTACTCATTGATGCAATGAAGAAAGTGGTTTCTATTACTGAAATATGAGCAGGTAGATTCTAATCATTTGAAACCATATAGTGGTTGTATTATATTGCTTTTTTATTGGAATCATTTATAGAACTTATTCAGCTTCGGGAACTAGTCTTTCCACATGTTTGTCGCAAACCAAACATAACGCACCTTTACATTACCATTTAATTGAACAACATCACCCCCTATGTGAACTCAAATGTAAACTTGTACATGCAAACTTGAAAAATCCAGAACAAACCTTTTGCCAGTTCAAAATGAAAAAAAATAAGAGAAAATAGAGCAAGTCAAAATGAAGAAAGAAGAAAATGTAACAGGGATAAAACTATTTTTTTCTAACCAAGTACAGTTCATTATTTCAATTGGCGACTCCCTTAAAAATTCATTGGACGCACGGGAATTGCAGGTTTAATTTAATTCTACATTCAATTCGATTCCAAATTAATTACAAAAGAGTTGTCTAATTGCTCATTGGCTAAACTGCCAGGTTTATTGAGGTTGCTGCACTATCTACTTTTCTCTCTGAGTTACTATGGAAACTGCTATATTTTGACGCCATCCCTGATAAAATTTTGGTCGCAGCAAATTTTGGACGGAGGATTAAAGGGGACAATTTTTTTTCTTAAGTTCAAACCAATTTCAGTCATACAAGGATTTTAAAGAAATGCACTTTGAAAGTATTAAAATTAAAATTAAAAAGAAGAAAAAATTACATCCTTTCAAAATTTGTAATCGGTTTATTTTAAATTATTCATCTGTAATTCACTTCAAGCTTAATTTGGAATTACGAAACTGTAATTGTCTCTCTGACTTCACCAGTTCGATTTTTTTTTTCTTCAAAATTTTTACAACCGACCGAGAAATAAAAACGATGGCTTCACCCCTCTATTTTTTCAACAATTTGCCTTTTAAACGAGAAGCCCCGTGGTCTGATGGAGGAACCATTTTCGTGTCTAATGATGGGTCGGAGGCGAAAACGTGTTAGCGACGACTGTAACACTTCCGATTCAGAATTTTACAAGCGCCTAGCTTTTGATGGTCGCATTAAACACTTCTTCGACTCGATTTCTTTTCTTCGTTCCATTTTCTTCTCGCCATAAACAGAGGTCGTTGCTGGAACGATGGGTTATGAATGAGGAATTTTGTTTTAATTGGAAGCGACGGATTAAGCTGAAAAGAATAGTAATTAACCTAAGAGGCTCGTTATCACCTAATAGGATGAAGATGTAGCAAGAAAAGGGCTTTTAAAATAAAAAATGAGGGTTTTACGAAGGAGATGAAATTGAAAATAAGTTCGAGAGGTTTTCTGTTTGGTTAAGCCAATTTGGTGGATAAAGAAATTTTAGGTGGTAGTGGGCAGTGTTTTAGGAGTGAGAAATTAAATTCGTTCTCATACCAACTTTATTCAGCTTTAAAAAAAAAAATTTTTCATCTGAAATAATGTTTGTGTAGGGGTCAAATTGTATGTTTACAATAGGTGAAATGTAAATTCACAAACAGTCAAGTTCACACATCTTTTATTTGGAAGTATAAGAAGTATGCGCAATGTGTTACAATTTGTACCCGAAAAATCTTCCTATTTTAAAGTTGTTAATACTACAAAATTTAATAAATTATTAATACGTATTTTAACAGGAGACTTGAAAGTTGCCTATCGTTATTACACAGCTTATATGCAACAATGTAGAGTTGTTAAACTATAAAATTGATTTCATATATGCAAATATTTGTGGAAATACTGTATACCTTTAATTTTAAAATTATATTACACAGCAAAGTGTGTAAAGTATGTAATGTGATGTGTATCCCGTCCAAATATGACCTCTCTTCAGTCTTTACCGTTTCGCCCCCCAAAGTGGTATATACTTTTTTGATGGTGTAAAGTAGTATAAATTTAACTTTTTCTACTGAGATAGTTATATAGATGTAATTTCTGCAACATATTCATTACACAGACATTTGTAATGTTTTGTAATTCCATATCTTGCTATTAAGCATTCTTCTATCGATCAAATATATGAAAATTTGTGCAGTATATCTACTTTGTCAGATTCGAATGAAAATTTAATTTTGTTGCTCTGTAAGTAAAACCTTTCGATCATTTTATTTAATGATTTTTAAATGAAGGCGGAAAGCATAATTTAAAAAAACCGGAGTTTTTTTTTAACGTAATTACTAGTGTAAATTAGATTTTAAAATTTTCTTTTGTATGGAAATCTGTCAGATTCAATTATTGATAGAAACAAATTGTGATGATTTCATGCTGGGGATTTTTTCCCCCCTTTACTTTGTATTTGATGTTTTAGAACTGACACATTTCATTTGATTGAGCGACCACAGACTCCAACAGGAACCGTTTTTGAGTTATGAGAGAGTGAAATTGAAGAAAATGCTGGTAACAAAAAAAAAAGTGTAGTCATTCATCAAAGATTGTGTCATATCAGAGTAGGAAATATTGATTCTTTCTTCTATTTTTTTTCTTTTAATAAAAGTCGTATTTCTTCTGTAAATATAATTAATGACAGGTATTTTATATCGTCTCTTGGGTTTTGGATTTTCAAGAAAGACACGTTGGGGATGATATAGAGTTGCCCTTTTGGGTGGTAAATTAAATGCCAAGTGCTTGGGTCCACTCGACCTTATGAAACCAAGTGTATTGTTGTTATGAGTGGACATTTCCTAGCTCTCAACTTTTTTCATTATTATACAGGGTGTTCCAAAATTATTCGACACATTAAAGTTTGCCCTCTCTTTCAGTATGTTGAGAGAAGCAGGTTGAAATTTATGGATAACAATGATTGCATGTTGGATTTTTAAGACAATTGCATAAGCTTGTGTTTCATAGAAATTTTTAATCTATAGAGCGTTCGTGCTCTGGTATTGGCATACTCACTAAAGTTACTCGATATATTTATATAAAATTTCAAGTTTATGCAAACACGTACATCAGTTAGGTGAAGTTTTTAAAAAAAAGCAAACATTCATGTCACTAATTGATATTATCCATAAATTTTAACCGTATACACCTGCTCCTGTCAACATAATTCATACCAATTGCTCTTCGCATGCATTTGACAATATTGCTACTGTTCATTTTTGATTGACATTTAATTTTCTTCAATGTTTTAGTCTCATTGCATAAAAAGGTGTTGTTCTTATATGATAACCTTAATAGTGTTCAACATTTCACTATGCTGATAAACCTAAATGGTGTACTTTGGATTAAGGATTTTCCTACACGAAGTAAGTCTATTTGACGTGTACTATTTTCATGGTTCATTGCATTATAAAAATTTCCTATATAAGTTTTAGAAAGTCAATTTCATATCCTGATAATACGATATAAAACTGAATCTAAACTTATATTTAAAGGAGTAAAAATCCTGTGGCGTAAAATCCATATCTCCATTAATTAAGATTTAATATAATGTACAGTGTAAACGAGTACATCCTAAATGGACATCATGTAAAGAAAACTATAAAACATTAGTACACAACTTACAAATTCATTT
>JAQGAS010001974.1:0-13545 GCA_034686365.1 Pachymerium ferrugineum
TCGCCTCTTGTTTTTGAGGGATGATGTTCAAAATGGACAAATTGTAGTTCAGTATTTATCTACTGACAGAATGCCAGTAGATGGCATGACAAAATCTTTGAGTAAGTTGTTTCACTTTAAATTTATGAAACTATTAGGTTTGACCGATTGAACAATATGGGGGAGTGTTAAGTTGATACAATGATCCGGTATTGTTCAAGCTACAATACACTATGTTGTGACATGCGTGTTAAATTGTATAGTTGTAACCATGGTAATAAAATAAGATTCAGATGTGATCACTTTATCTGGAATCATGTAGTTATCTTTCTTCCACTTTCCCAACAATAGGCAGTTTCATTGTACAAAATGCCGCTACTTTGCAGTTTTTGTGGGAGGTTGTCAATAATTTTTTTTACAATAGCCACCTGTTGGTGATGTAAAAGAAATTTCTTTGTTTGTCTTCCATGCCGTAAATGGAACTCCACATTCTCTGATTAGGTTAGTCATCTACATATTAATTGTAATTTAAAAACTTGTTTTTATATTAATAACAATTATAATAACTTCACCTTTTCAAAGTGTCCATCTTCACCAGAATATTTTGAAGCATCTTTATCATCAGCTTCCAACAAGAAATTGTCTATCAGGCAGTCTACAATATAAACAAGTATAGTTTTTTATAGTTGAAACTGAAATATTGTTTACCAAGGATTCTCATCTGTAAGTGTAACACATCCGTTATTGTTTTTTCAGGCTGAATTGATATTAATGGTGCATATAACCATCCATTTTTTATCCATTTTTGCTCCCTTCGACCATGTCTTCTAAAGTCCTCATGGGAAATTGCAAAGTCGTTTCAAATCTAAAAGGAATATCTGTTACAGAGAATTTTAGCACAGATATATATTACACTTACATTTGATCTTTGTGGACATGACATAACGAGCAAAAATAATCAGCTGATGCTGATTGGTGGCCCATTACAGTAAGCTGAAACTAATACAAAGTGAATAAAGTAATAAACTTGCGGTAATAGCAATCAGTTATTCTTACTTTCATGTCCGATCCAAATAAAAAAGTTAATTTTATATCTTTTCCATTTATGGAAATTTTTTTTAGGTGGATTAGTTTGTTTATATCATCCCAAATATTTATTTATTTATTTATATTCCGACATGTAAGATACACAGGTTAAATATCGACAACTCAGGAGAGTCATCAAGAAAAAAAAGGGAAACGAAGCAGCACGCAACTACTGTTCCTCACTGTCCATGTTCATAAAATATTTTTTAATAGTATCAGTGAAGTGTTTGCAATGGTAACGGCATTTTGCTCGACAACATTCGTAGATTTTAGATCTAACAAACCATGGCATCTGGTCCCAAATCAGCATAGCTCTACCAGAAAATAGGGACGTGGTCAAGGTGGATGAGACTTCACTTTTTGCGAATCTAAATCTTTGGGTTTTCCTTGTTTGTATGGTGCTTCTGAAATTTTGTCTAATATGTTTTAGCGGACGTCTGTCGTTACGGAGTACGTCAACCAATGCGTTGATGTCATTCTTGTGAATTAGGTTTATGAATTGTTCTATGTTGTACTTTCGACAGGTAGCTGTTAAGATGTCCATATATTTGAGTCGGCAGATTATTCATATTAGTCTGTTATAGGCTACAGCAACTTTTTGGCGTTGTATGCAGAACAGCCAGCCCACATAACTGAGGAATATGAGATCATAGTCACTACCTTTGCATTGAAAACCTGGATCAGTTCCTGTCGATTTAATACCCTACGTAGTTTTCTAAATAAGTATCCCAGACAGTGCAGACTCTTGACAATAGCTTCGATATGATGATAAAACTTCATGACTGAATCAAGAATTACTCCAAGGACTTTCATTTTTGATGTAGAGTCATCGTTTTGGTCATTTGCTATGCGACCCGGATTGTTCCCGATAATAAGATGCTAAGTTTTAGCGACATTTAGGCGCATATCATTTGTTAGATACCATTCACTCATCTTCTGTACGTCCTCTTCCAAATTCGCTATCATCCGTTGAAGATGGTCGGGCGGTCCCGATTCAATTAAGAGGTTGTCATCCACGAAACCGTATATTTTTGGATTATGATCCTGCAGTAGTACAGGTAAGGCAGTGATGACATAAAGTAGGGGACCACACATGGAGCCTTGAACAACACCTCTCTCTTGATTGTACAGTTTGTTTCGTCCAGTTATTTTGAATGCACTTTGTTGTTGTGATTGCGTTCACAGATGTCGCCAGTTGAAGTGGATTTCTGTAGAATTTTGCATAATTGTCATATTTGTTTTGTGACAGTGTTGGAGACTGTTTCTGTGTTTCGTTGGTTAGTACACTCCATAAGTTTTGGCCCTTCATAGCTTGTTGGCGTTTTCTCATTCGTACGTTTAGTTTATACTCCCTTTTAGCAATTTGGTATAGTTCTAGGTTGTGACCGGTCATGCTTCCTTTATATCTTGAGAATGCTTTTGCTCTTTCCTTGTTGAGTTGTGACAGTTTTTTATTCCACCATGATTTCGCTTTGTAAATGACTTCACGGACAGGTGCCAGTCTATTCAGTACTTCTATGTAATTTTTATGAAGAATGCTGTACTTTTCATCGACGTCTTGGACGGTATAAAACTCGCTCCACTCACATTTTGAAAGTAATTCGTTGAACTCTGGCCAATTTACATTATCCAAGGTCCTTTTGTGTGTTTTCTTTTGTCTTTTATTTTTTATATAATTTTTCACTCGAATGCGCATGATTATTACGTCATGATCTAATTTTTTGCTTTGGAATTGGTGTATAGAGGTAACTTGATAGCCTTTGGGTATGAAGGTTTGATCTATGCAGGTCGCTGTAGAGTTCGTGGTTCTCGTTGGTTGGTTAAAGATTGGTTTTATTCCGAAACTTTCGCAAAACCGCATCAGATTTCTTGTTTGATTACTGTTACTCATGAAGTCGACATTAAAGTCACCTATGATAAAATTTTTGTATTCGACGTGGACTGTGTCCTCTCGGACTTCAACTATGTCATCAAGTTTACCATGTTGCGGGCGATAAATCACATGATAGCATTCAGGTTCACTGCGTGTCGTAATTGGTATTTGTAAGTATTCAAAGCTCCCTGTTGATTGTTTGAGCACCATTTTATAGTTGTAGTCGTTGTTTATATAAATCATCACTCCGCCTCCCCTACTTGATCTATCACATTGTTCGCAGCTGTATCCATTAATATTTACTAGTTTGTCACCGCAGCATTCGTTTAACCAGGTTTCCATAATTATTCCTAAAGTTGGCTTATAGTCTTGCATCCAGCATTCAATATCTTCTAGTTTGTTCATTATCGAACACGGCATTTAAGTATATAATTTCGATGTCGGTATTCTCGTTCATTTTTAATTCGAATTTTGTTTTAACTAGGCCTCCGTGTGTTTCCAGATTCGTGGTCATCTGGGGTTTCATTGCCGCTATAGGTATGTCGAGGAAGTGCCGTGTTTGATGTTGACTGGTTTTTGTCGTATTTAGAAGATGATAATGAACTATTTGCCATCACTAGTACTTATTAATTGTAATTATATAAGGTTATTACTAATGTATGAATGAGAATAGAACTAATGTTATGTATCTGGATGTTTATTTATGAATGATCTTTACGTGTTACTTATTATTGATTGTATCTTACCTTATTGTTATGTACGCCACCTGTTGGCGAATTTTATTACTAGTTATATTAAATAGTGTTTTCTGTCATTCAAACATGCATTGGTGATTCTTTTTCTAATAAAAGGATGAAATTTATTTAAGATAATTCTACATGAAATAATGAATTCTGCAACAAGATTATGGGCCCAGGAAATGCCAAGGATCCCAGATGTTAATGCCTGAAGAACCACTGCAAATTATTAGGAGTTAAGGAAATTGGAAGTCAATGAAAAGAACATGATCAAGGAGCAACACACACTTAGTCCTGAGTTATAAAAGGGACCAGATAAGATAGGAATTTTGTTTGAATATAGTTCTATTTATTCATTACGAAATTTATGCATTTTAGAAACTATTTGTGCATTTGTCTCACATTTGTTGTTATAACGAGGTTAAGCCTAACTGAGGAAAACGCCCATTTCCTTTGTCTACAAGGAAGAGTTTTTGTAACCAAGACTGATGAAACTTCAAGGACAAAAAACCTAAGAAGAAAGAAGAATAAAGAAGAAAGAAGAATTAAAGAAGAATCTTTCCTATCGCTTCTTTTTCTGTCCTATGCAGTTCAATTGAATGGTAATACGGTTTTTCTCCTTTTCATGCCGTCAAAGATTCAGTTGTCTGCCCTTTTATTTATTTAAAGTGTCAGCGAATATTTATTCAAATTCCGTGAGAGCCATATGCTCAAGATTAGTGTATGTGATAGAGAACTTTGTAAATATATTTTTGTGATTGAGATTGGGATTTAATCCGGAGTATAAAACTCGAATATGGAATATAAATATACATTTTCGTTCCCAAAACTAAATGAAGTAAATTATGAAACCTGGAGACACGATATGGAAATGTGCTTAGGATCTAAGGGACTTTTGCAATTTATTGATAAAGATATAAAAGTACCTGAGATAACTGCTGATGATGCAATTAAAGAAAAATTTAAGATAGATAAATCTAAAGCCATGGGAATTATTTATTTGTCACTGGAGGAAGGGGTTAAGAATTTAGTAGATGGACTAACTGAACCAAGTGATCAATGGGATACTTTAAAGAAGTTATTCCAACCTATTTCCCGTGCGCGTATATCTAGACTTAGAAATGAATTTCAGAATTTAAGAATGTCCCAAAACGAATCGATGGCAATGTATCTAAGTAGAATAAGAAAAGTTGCAAAAGAACTTAAAGAGGCAAAGAAACCCATTCTGGATGACAATTTGTCATACCAGATGATCATGAATTTACCCCCAGAATATGAAAATATAGTAGCCCAGATTTATAGGTGGGATGATGATAATTTCATACCTGATAAAGTTCAAGAAGCCTTAATTAATGAGGCAGAACGTATGAAAACAAGAGATAATGGGGAACAAGCGTCAAATTCAAATGATGTTTTGACAGTGTATGGAAAAATACAACAAACTGGTCAAAATAAGTATCCCACTAGAACAAAGAATGAGAAAATGCTATAATTGTGGCACTTTGGGTCATTCAGCCAAAGAGTGTAAAAGATCAATAAAGAAAGATGTTGTATGTAGAAATTGTAATACTAGAGGGCATTATGCAAACGATTGTCGTAAAAAGAGAACTAAAAATTCCGAGGGAAATAAAGAGAATAAGAATGTAATGCAAAAGAAAACAGGATTCTCGAATTTTGATGTAACCTGTGCTGAGAAATCAAATTTAGAAATAGACCCAATTATAGATGATACTTGGATATTTGATTCAGCTAGTGGTGCACACCTTTGTAATGATATTAAATGGTTCAAAAGCTTAAAGAAATATGAAATCCTATTATGGATCCTTCACAATTACTGCCGCAGGAGATGTTGAGTTTGTGCATAAAGTAAATGGCACACTCAGATATGCACGTTTAACCAATGTGGGCTATTTCCCACAAGGGAGGCGCAAAATAATTAGTGGAAGTCGTGTGGGATTAGCAGGTCACACATGGGAAGGCAATAACGAAGAAATTTTGGTTAAAAATAAAATGGGAACCGAAATATTCAAATTCAAGGCATGTAAAAGACTATATAAACTAGAGAGTTCACCCTATAATGAATCAAGGGAAATGAATTGGAATAATAATTCTGAAACATGTCACATAAGTAATAAAGATGAATTATTGAACTTATGGCATCAAAGGTTGCAACACTTGAATACAGATTCAATTATTCAATTATCTAAGAAAAATTTAGTAAGAGGTTTACCCGAATTCCCTAATATAAAAATGAATTGTGAGTATTGTTTTATGGGGAAGATGACCCGAAAATATGGGAAACCCAAAGACAAGAAAATGACAACAAAGCCCTTGGAGTTAGTGCATTCTGACGTATGGGGACCCTGCCCGATACCAACAAAAGGTGGCTGTGTATATTACCAAAGCTATATCGATGATTATACAGATTGGGTCATAGTATATGTTCTTAAAAAGAAAAGTGCCGTCTTTGAGAAAACCGAAGAATATATACGGTTAATGGAAATACAAACTGGAGAAAAGATGAAATGTTTTCGAACGGACAATGGGTTAGAATATTGTAATGAAAAGATGACGAAAATGTTGAAAGAGAAGGGGATAATTCACGAAAGGACAAACGTATTTAACCCAAATCAGAATGGAAAAGCTGAAATGTTCAACAGAACTTCTATGGAATCTGTAAGAACAGAATTGGTCGTATCAGAATTAGATCCTAGATTTTGGGGAGAATTACTTTACGCATACATCCATGTGCAAAACCATTCTTTGGTTAAAGCGCAACAAAATGAAACCCCCTATGAAAGAAGGTTTAAGAGAAAATCCAACCTTAATTATTTAAGAATTATGGGTTCAAAGTGTTATATGTTTACCCCCAAAAGTAAAAGAAAGAACAAGTTATCACCTGTGTCCGAACAAGGTATATTGATAGGTTATGCATTTAAACTCGGGGATATAGGATATATATCCCAGAAACTGGAAAAGTGATAGAAAGTTGTAATGTAAGATTTATAGAGGAGATTAAGACAAAGAATTCCAATAACAAAGCAAAGACAGAAACTTTAATGTTACCTTTGTTCACAAACGAAGACGATGATGATGAAGAAAGTGATGGTCAAACTGGAAATGATTTGGTATTAAATAAACCAAGTACATCTAAAGAAAGGCAATGGTTTCGTATTGCACAAAAGAGATCCTATTGCACAAAAGAGATCCTCAGGTGTTAGAAAGGGTTTATACGACATTTACTTGGAATATGGTAATAAAAGATTACGATCTACCAGAGAAGCAGAAGAATTCTACAAGAAAGAATCCATATCTTATACAAAAAAGGGGTTGAATTTTTCGACAAAAGATGTGTACAATGGTGTTTGGGATGTCAATATGAAAGAAAACAAAGATGTTACAACACAAGATAATGAAAATGTTATAAATCAAGAAAGTAATTTAGACACAAAACCAATAAGTGATGAGGAAACCGACTTAACAGAAATGGCTATAGATGCGTCGTCTATTTTCGCGAATATAGAATGTAATTGCATGGATTTAGAAAATCCAACTTCATATAATGAAGCAATGCGTATGCCAGATAGTAAAGATTGGCAATCTGCTATGCTTGATGAAATAGCACTTTAAGAGAAAGGAACGTGTTTAAAGAAATCCCACAACCTATGAATGCAAAAATACTAGACCATAGATGGGTATTTACTAGAAAGAAAGATTCAAAAGGAAAGCTCATAAGACATAGAGTGCAGGGATTTAAACAAGAAAAAGGAATTGATTACGATGAAGTATACACACCAGTGGTCAATTTCATTGTTGTGAGAATACTATTCCTGTTATTGGTGATAATCTTAAAGTGGCGAGATGAACATCTCGATGTCAAATGTGCATACTTGTACGGTAGATTGAAAGAAACTATCTGTATGAAGATCCCGAAAATCTTAAAAGTGTGAACCAAACCGAGTTTGGAGATTGTACGGAGCGTTATACGGATTAAAGCAAAGTGGGAAGGAGTGGTATACAATACTTGACAAAGAAGTAATTAAACTGGCATTTGAGAGATTCATTTCATGTCGATGTGTATATAAATATAAATTTAATGCAATAATTCTATTCTACGTCGATGATATTATAGTGTTTGGTAAAGATCAAAACTCTATAGAAGAAGTCAAAGAATTATTGAATAATAGGTTTGATTGCAAAACGTTAGGTGAAACAAAAATGTTTTTGGGAATAGAAATTGAAAGAAGGGAAAAATTTATACGCATGCACCAAACAAATTATCTAACAATGTTGAAAGATAAACTTACATGTATAAATTGGAGAAAGGTCAAAGAACCTATGAAAATTGGTTTGGATCTAAAAGTCTTAACGGAAACAAATGATACAATAGATACAGATGAATGCCCCTATCGTAGTTTAATCGGAATATTGCTTTTTCTGTCGAGATATACTAGGCCTGACATAAGTGCTACTGTTGGACTATTGTCCAAATATTGCCAAAATCCTAATTTAAAACATTGGGAATGTTTAACGCATTTAATGAATTACATCATGTCGACTAAAGATAGAAGCATATATCTGAAATATGACAATAACGCAGATATAACTGCCTTTTCTGACGCTAGTTGGGCTAGCAATGTCGAAGATAGAAAGTCGATATCAGGTTTTATTGTGTTTATGGGAGAAAGTCCCATTTCATGGAAATCGTCCAAGCAAAGTTTAACAGCACTAAGTGTTATGGAATCGGAATTAATGGCATTAATGGAATTAGTAAAAGAATTCATCTGGTTGAACAGAATAATTGAAGAATGTTTAAAACTTGGTAAATTAACAACTACAGAATCGCACGTGTTTGTAGATAATCAAGCAGCAATACATTATATAAAGAATGATGTAGAAAACTCTCATACAAAATACTTAGATGTAAGAATAGGCTTTATTAGAGAGAATTAACAAAAAGGTTTATTTAATTTGAATTATGTATGTACCCAATTGAATTTATCCGTATGACATTGGAGCAAACAGACGAGTATCTCTTTGTACTTCAAACAACAAGTCCATAATTGATGTTCGTCAGTTTATACGTGATTATCCAACTATAAAAGGCATATCGTTAAGCGTGGACCAGTTTCATCAACTAATTACTCACGTACCTTTTATCGTATCGGCTCTAAATTCATCTAATCATGTTGTTTTTCCACCCATTCAACATGTTAATTAGCGGGAGCAGTCAATCAGGCAAGACGCTCTGGACCTTAAAATTAATCGATAATGTCGATGCAATGGTTTATCCGAGGCCTCAGAAAATTTTGTGGTATTTTTCGATTTATCAAAGTTGGTTTGCTAATTATGCAAATAAGATTGAATTCTACAACGGTTTACCTGACCCTAATTCGTTTGATGGACATACAAGATGCTTATTAATTATAGATGATCAGATGTCGGTTATACAGTAAATCAAGATGTTGAAAATATATTTACAAAGGGGAGCCATCACCGCAACTTGAGCGTCGTTCTTTTAACACAAAATTTATTTTTCAAGGGTAAACACTCGAGAACGATAAATTTAAATGCTCATTACTTAATTATCTTCAAGAGTCCTAGAGATTTAACTCTATTGGATATTATAAACAAACAATCATTTCCAGGACAAAAAGGGTTTTTGAGAGATGCAATGAGCGACGCAACAAGGAACAATTCATATGGTTACATTGTAATAGACTGGAAAGCCCAAACAATGGACTCACATCGTGTTAAAACAGCTGTTTTTCCTAAAGAACATTTAATAATTTATACCTATCGTGAATAAAATACTGTAACAACTTGAAAACGTATCATTTTAATTCGAGTCATGAGCGAGAACAGATATAATCATTTGCTCCATGCAATCGCTACAACTACGCTAAACAAGCAGCAACTTAAAGCGGTAATCAAACATTCAACTGACCGGTTTTTAAAAACCATATGCGAGATTGTATTTAATATTTTACACGATCGCGTTACATTAACTTCTGGTCAAAAAAACCAGTTGAAAAAATATAAAAGCGTCTTGAGGAAATTGGCAGAGCGTGAAACGACTCCGAAACAGCGGTGACATCTAGTGGGTAAAATCATTATTAATTGCCGAATTGTTTACCAACGTTTTTAAAGATGCCGTTGAATAAGTTAATTATGGTTCCTTCGGAGGTACTATCTGCACTCAAACCCCAATCAACTGAAAAAGAAGAAGATGATAAATTGACACAACTTGAATCTGAAATTAAAAAAGTTTTGCAAAGTACCGAAATTAGCGATGCGGTTAAAACAGGTTGGATAAATAATTTATTAACAAATGTACTTCACCAACCTCCACCACCTCCTCAAATTGAAGAAGAAAGAAAAGATGTCCCAGAAGAGTTGATTGTGCGCACACTTCCTAAACATTACCAAAAGCAATCGCGTGCCTTGATTCAGTTGATTAGACAAAAATTGGATTGGAACAGTAAAGGAGAAATTGTAGTTGATGGTCAAACATATCCGAGTTCACACATTATCGACTTGTTGAATTATTCAGCTAGGCATCGAAAATCTATAAAACTCCCAATTGGAGTCGAGGTTTATGCAAATGTATTGAAAGCAATTAACGTCCCACAAGATTTAATACCAAATCAAGTTTTTTGGAGTTATATAAAAGACAACAAACCGTTATTACATCATTTACACGATGAACAAGGAGGAGGAGGAACTAGCAAAGCTGTACTTGAACCCAAAAACTGGATTTACTGGAAGTAAAAAATTTCTTAAATTGGCAAAAAACTTTAATAGTCAACAAGTTAAGAAATGGTTAAAAGGACAGGAAAGTTACACCAAACATTATCCCGTGCATTTTAAGTTTCCTAGAGCCAAAACAATAGCATCACATATGAAATACCAGTGGCAGTTGGATTTAGTAGAAATTGGTAATATCGCAAAACAAAATGAGGGCATGCATTATCTTTTAACTGTAATTGATGTGTTTAGCAGAAAGGCTTACGCTCAACCAACCAAAACGAAAACAGGAGAACATGTATTGGAGGCTTTTAAAAAAGTATTAAAACAAGCCAATATCATCCCAGAAGTAGTCCAATTTGATAAAGGAAAAGAATTTTACAACAAACCCTTTCTGTCCTTTTTAAAGTCGAAAAATATCAGACACTTTTCAACAAACAGTCAATTAAAAGCAGCAATAGTTGAACGATTCAATCGAACATTAAAACAAATCTTGTGGCGCTACTTTTCTCTTACCGGAAATGAAAATTTATCGATAAATTACAAGATTTTATTGATAATTATAATAACTCGGAACACAGAACCATTCAGATGAAGCCAAATGACGTAAATGAATCCAATCAAAGGCAATTATGGTTGACACAGTATAAAGACGTTTTGACAAATAAAAAAAAGGCATATAAATTTAAATTGGGGATACCCATAAGAATATCAAAGTCAAAAATGGTTTTTGATAAAAGATACAAACCAGGATGGACTGAAGAAATTTTTTACATACATGAACGAAAGATAATGCCACCAGTTCATGTTTATAAACTGAGGGATTACAACAATGAACCTATCGAGGGGTGGTTCTATACACAAGAACTGCAGGAGGTCACCGAGCCAACACAATACAAAGTGGAGGCTATTTTGAGGACAAAAGGAAAGGGGAAAAAAAAACAGGTCTTAGTTAAGTGGCTTGGATATGATGATCAGTTTAACTCTTGGGTGCCAGCGAGTGAAGTCATAGATTTATAAATGGCTAAAAACAATCCATTAAGCTTTTACTTGACGTTAAGTGCTGATGCATCCAAACACATTTTCAGCCAAAATACTTCATCTCAGTTTATTGTTCAACTTCCTCATTACTTTGAATTAAATGAAGGTTATGAGGTTGCATTAACAGATATTTCATATCCTAAAATAGTGGAAAAAAATGGAAGAAAAGTTGATTGTATGTCAATTAATTGTGATCTTGTTGCGCCTGAATTTGTTTGTGGGAAAAACATGCAGTCATTACGTTTGGTCGAACCTGGAGAAAAACATTTCAACAACCTTTATTACAAACCCTTATCTACACTTCAATTCAACACAATCTACATTGATTTAACCCACTTGCAGGATAAACTTTTGTCATTCCAGTCAGAGCAGTTACGCGTGACGTTGCACTTTAAGCGCTCTTGTCCGTATCTACAATGAGGGTACCATTTAGAGCTAATCCAGACATGTGTTTTCATCACTATTGTTCTACAAAACAACGTGGTGGAGCAATTAGTCGAAGGATTGGGATAGGAAACATATCTGATGAATCGTTACGTCATGCCATTCCATTATCCAATGTAAAACTAGCCCCAACCACTGAAAAAAGATCTAGGCCAATCAAGAGAAAGAGAAAACCTCAAAAGGGAGAGTCGATTAAAAAGCGCAGAAAGTCTAAAAAACCAAGAAAAATACCAATTCGAATTCAGTTGGGACGTGGGAAGGCAAAGAGAAAGAAGTGTTGTAAAAAACGCTCTAAAAAGAAGTCGGACATTTTTTAAATATGACAGACCTCCTTCACGAAAATTCAGTGATGGCTACCGTGCCGGAACTCGAACTTTTTTCATTACCACCAACAAATGTAGCGATTGATTCAAGTGAATACGTGGAATTTAAACCAATTAGCGCCATCACGGATAAAGGCATAGTTGAATATTTTATTTCTGGAGCAAGTGACAGCTATATTGACTGTGCTCAAAGCTTTTTACAAGTTAGAGTTCAGGTTGTTAAAGCAAATGGTGATGCATTACCCGAAACTGCCAAAGTGTCTCCCACGAATCTGTTTATTCAATCAATTTTTTCAGATGTGAAGGTTTTTTTAAATGACAAACTCGTTAGTTCAAGTGATAACATGTATGGTTATAGATCATACCTTGAAACTATACTTAATTATGGAAAAGATGGAAAAGAAGAACAGCTTCTACTCTCTGGATATATTAAGGAACCAGGCAGTGAGTACATGAAAGTTATTGATCCAACACCAACATTTGCTACTAGCTCACTAAAATTACGTCATCTTCGCATTGCTGAAAGTAAGGTGTGGGAAATGACTGGAAGATTGCATTCAGATATTTTTACCCAACCCAATTATTTAATAAATGGGGTGGATGTAATAATTCAGATGACACGTTCAAAAAATTCCTTTTGTTTACTTTCTCCCGAAGAAGGAGCTGATTATGTGGTTCAATTAGTGAGCGCCTCATTGTTTGTAAAGAAAGTTATACCAAATCCAGGAATATTATTCGCACATGCAAAAGCGCTTCAAACCCAAACAGCAAAATTTCCAATTAGAAGAATCGAGATGAAGTCATTTACTGTGAATCAAGAATCTATGCAAGCCTCCATAGATACGGCATTTTTGAGTCCCTGTCCCACCAGACTGATTTTAGGCTTTGTTTTAAATAGATCATTCAATGGTTCATACAAACAGAACCCCTTTTATTTTGATCATTTTAACTGCAACTATTTAGCATTATATGTAGACGGTCGAAGCTTCCCATCACAGCCATTCACACCCGACTTTAAAAATCGAAACTTTAGCAGAGAATACCTCAGTCTCCTTCAAACAACTGGTCGATACCTCCAGGATAAAGGATTAGATTTAACTACTGTTGATTATGTTGAGGGGTACATCTTCTTTTGCTTCGATTTGACTCCAAATAGCGGTGCCTCTGATAATTATTTTCATTTGGTGAAAAACGCTGCTATAAGAATTGAAGCAAAATTTGAAAGAGAGCTGGAAAAGAGCATAAATATTGTTTGTCTGGCTGAATACCAATCGATAATTGAAATTAATCAACTAAGAACCGTCTTTACCGAATT
>JAQGAS010001975.1:0-13530 GCA_034686365.1 Pachymerium ferrugineum
CTGTGCTGTAATTTGTAAGTACACTTTTTCAAACTTTATAAGTTTATAATATTGACTACTCTTGGAGCATATAAAAAAAAAAAAATCACTTTTTTTTAAGTAAATCAATACATCTTTTAGACCCAAACACCAATTATTATTCCATTAATTTTTGGGGGGGCAACACACTTCTGACATGCAAGCTGAGACTTGCATCAATAAAATTGATTACTATTAAAACACCAACCAATAAAATGGTTTGACATTATAAATTAGATAGACATTTGAAAAAAAGTTTTTCTAAAATAAAGTTACAAGATATCTTGGATTTTTATTGCCTTTATCTCTACAGTCATCAGCTGTGAGATATAAAAATTATGAACGTTATTTTATAATAGAAAAATAAAGATGGGAAATTATTCAGTGCTTGCGTGATGAGCGTGCCAATTTGCAGTGGGCAAGAGTAACAATCCCTCCCTTCCCCTTCCTCCAACACCACACTATTTGCACCTGGCTACCACACGCAATTGCCCATACCCCTAATTCAAATGGAAAGAAACATAAACAACCAACACACGTTTGTTTTATAGTAAAAATTTATTTCAATATTTTTCATAACACTTGTTTCATTACAAAAAATAATTCTTGCAAACAGACGTTCAAACATTTAACTTCACGGCAAATAACCACGTGACTCATTTTAAACCAATCCCATGACTCGCGGCATTACTCTTCTCGCATTACGTAGTTATTACTCAAAAAGCGCAACACTTGCCTTGCCTAGCGTTAACATTAACAACTATTACCGAGCGAGTCACCGGGTGCGAGATTACGTTGAGTTTGCACCACTGCATCGTGGGAAGGGCAACCATATTTTTCCTCTCGTCTATGCTCAGATACGACAGGAGTTTTATCCCTTCAATTTTCCCTTTCACTCGCCCTACAATCGGTTCGATCACCACGTTTACACATCACGGATACTTCACCCAATACTGAGTGACGTGTCGAGTCTAAGCAAATCGATGGAAACCAACGGCAAAATGTCAACATTAAGCTGCGGCTCGCAGGTGTCATTGCAGAAGACAAGTTGCTTTTAATTTATCCTCATTACGATCTAAAGTAAGTCATCATCCTTGTAAACAACACTAAACCCTCACCCACTCGTTTACTCAAAACCGGTTAAAAATAATTACGAAATGTAAAATTATGACGACCGATCTCTAAATTTTAGATCGCACTCTTTCAAATGGCGGTAACTCGAGTCAAAAAGCCAATGGCAAATGGTTGCGGGTTTTAATTTACAATTTTACTACAATTACCCATAAGTCGGAACATTACTAAGTGCATAATGTTACGTAACACTGGCTTTTTACGAATACAGGTTTCTTTGAAACATCAACGACGCTCTAATGTATCGCAATTTTCGAGTCCATAGTAATTTATTGAATTTTTTTTATACGTAACCTTTTTTATTTTTATAAATATTTTTTCTTTCCTATCGATTAAATGCTACGTGGGGAATTTTTTTTCTAAGGGATATGAGTCAGTTTTAACTTTGCTGAAAATTTATTATAATTTTAAAAGAATAAATTTTAATTTGAAACGTTTAAATGGCGTTTGGTGATAAATAATAATACTAATGTTTTGATAAAGATGGATGATATTTTTAAGGGGTGTTAAATATGCGATTTGATAAAAGTATTTTTTTTTGTTTTTAAATGTTTAAGTGAATAGTTAGCGAGTTTTTTTCCTCATGTTTCTACTTGTCTTTAAAAGGCCAGAATGTTGATTTGGGTAATTTTTTTTCTTTCATTCCGTCTCCGCTTCTCTTTTTATAAAAAGTGCGGTAAGTAAAACTGGTTTTAAACTTATCTTGCATCACGAGGGGGAGACACTATGAGTCAGGGAGGAGTTGCCAACCCAAAATCCTGTGTGTCTTGATGGTGAGGTGTCTTCTGCTTTTATCCTGACTTGTCAAGATTTATTTTTAGGCAACACCATTAGGTCACACTCTTTGAAATATAAATTTCTCACTTTTTTCACTTTTTAACCTTTTATAATGTGTAATTATTGTTATTATTAATATTATTATTATTACATGTACATATTTTGAAACTGTTGTACATTTTGTTTTTCCCACGGCATTCTTTTTTAAAGTGACAATTGATTTCTTTGGCCTAATTTGTCGAATTTCTCAGGTGAGGCAAAAAAAAAAAGGGAGGTCAATTTGACAGGTTGAAAAAGAAAGAAAAATATGATCTGGATTTCAGGTTGGTGGACTTCCTCTTGTCATGATGAATGTTCCAGGATGCACTTTACAACCAGATTTGGAGTGAAGAAAAAAAAAATAAAAAGCAAAACATTGCATATGTAATTATATTTATTATTACTAGTACATACAAAAAACACCGGTAGACATAATAAAGAGAACTGTATAAGGTAATAAAATAAATTATAAATTAAACTGAAAACCATTTAGACATATATATTTAATACTTTCATTTACTATATTTAGACATATAGTTAATGAAAGTATTAAATAAATTTGGAAAATGTTTAATAACTCTAGAGAATGTTAGTGTGGAAAAGGATGTTAAAGCGTCGCACTATTTACTGATTGTATTGCATCATATTTAAGCAAATGTGGAAACTCAAAATCTAACATTTACTCGAAAATGAAACCAGCGCTTGCTTTGAATTTCTACCTTTAGACCAGTGGCACAGAAAAATGTCATGTGTGAAGTGATAAAGAGACAGAGGACTGGGAAAGGTGAAACATTGGCGGCCATGTGATTGACATTTGAAAGGGGGGTGTTAGCATCTCACAATAATAAGTTTAAAGCACTGTACAATACAAATAAATAAAGATGTACTGCCATCTGCGACTTTTTTTATATTGTATCTTTTAAATTAATTTTATATAATTTTTTTTTTTTTTATATATATTTTCAGTGTTTGGAAACTGAGTTGAGCCTCGGTTTTTGGGTAGTTGCAAAACTGCGACACAATGTCTGCCCGAAATGGCGGACACCAGTTCAGCAAATTCGCAACTTGTTCGAAGATCGACAACAGGCAGCAGCAACAGCGGCGTAACAATCGACTCAATACGTCATAAATTACCACTGCTAGCGCCCAAACCAAGTCAATTGGTTTCCAACTCTTCTTCTTCATCGTCCCTTACCTTGAAGGATATTAACGGTGAAGAAAGTCGCGTTGTCGAGATATTTACGTCAACAAATGCGTTGTCGGTGTCGTCTAGTATCAACGCCGATGCCATTTTACTATCGAGCGGAGACGGAGAAGAAGCATTTTTATATTCCGGTGATAGTTCTTGTATTGACCAAGAAGAAGAGTCTTCCTCTAGTTGCAGTACTCTAAGCTCGGATCTCAGTCAACCAGATACTCCAACGAGCACTGGTGATGGGGCCAGTGGCAGTGGGGGCAATTCGTCGGAAGATGGACCAACGGTATCGGTACCGTTTGGATGGAAACGGTTGTTGGAAGGATCGATTGTCACTTATGTCAGGTTTGTATTAAATTGTACCGTATATTTTGTAAAATCCAATGATATTTCACTTGTATACAAGAATATTGATGATTCAAATTCTGTGCTGCAGCTTGATTCCACTATATTGTGCTCTCACCCAATGAAATCTCTGCCTTACAAATCTTTTAGCCAATCACAGCACAAATGTTGTAATAAATAGTGTAAGTAGGTATTCATTTTTGTCGTGATTAAAATAGTGGTTACGTCATCTTTGTTATGATTGGTTAAAAGAATTCCAGTTAAGGGATTTCATTGGTTGAGAGATCAGCCTAGCGGTGCAAGCTGCAACTAAGAAGCGACCATCGGTATTCTTTGACCATCTACATTAACCCTAATTGCCCGAAATCAATCATAAGATTGCTATATTAATCACAGTTTGCATCACACTTTGCCACTAATGGTTGTAATTAGACTTTATATACAATAATATCATTCAATTCACTTTTAATTCAAATTTAGTCATTTTACACACCGCCAAACTATTCATTTCCCTAAACACCAACACTTTACAATTCACAGTCAAAGGAAATAACGTATTTAATGGTTGTCACTCATTTCCTGTTTTCTCAATTGAATTAAAAAATGATAAATATATTTTTTATGCGGATGAGTTTTGTTAAATTTTAATGGTTGGCAGTATTTTTTTTTAAATACTGAGCATATGCAATAAAAGTTTTTTCTTTTTTTGTCGTGCATAACTTATTTGACATCTCTCATCCGTTTCCGTTTTAACAGCAGGCGAGCAGGCATGAGCACCAGGTGCATTGAAACAATGCGTTATCTGTTAAAGATCGTTTTGGTTGCTGTCACAGGAGTCAGAGGGGGGCGACAAAAACATGATATTTAATTAACAATGCCATTACTATGGAAAAATATTTTTTATTAAAATTAATGAATATTCTTTCCTGCATCTATCTAAACAACAACAACTCACATTCCAGGTGCACTGTCATGTTTGCTTGTCTTATCATGTGACTTGCATAATTTATGAGTCCCCCCCCCATACATACAGTAATATTTTTTTTATGAGTCCATGACATTTTGTAATTTTTCTTTTTTTCTCATGTAATTTTTTTCTCTCCCTTGTCTAGTCCGAGCAAATGTCGCTTGCTGTCACTTCAGCAGGTGTCTGAGTACCTGCAGACAGAAGGGACGTGCAAATGTGGGTTGCAATGCCCACTCATGGTGGCCAAGGTATTCAACTTTAATGCTAATGTTTCATCGAGGCCATGGTCCCATGATGAAGCCGCGAAAGGGGACGCCAAGTCCTTGGCAAAGCTTTGCAATCATGAACGTAAACTACTGGCCATGGCCACTTTGCATCACAGCGCCATCTTGAGTAAAAATAATAGAGGTAAATTTACATTTCATGAATTTAATATTAATGAGGTGAAAAATTAATTAAGGAGTGTTGGAAAAAGTTAATTGCATTTGCATGTGTCGTTGACTTTTTCTCACTAACTTTTTTCACCAGCTTACACTTATAACTAAAAGTTTAAAATTATTGTGTTTTTCGGATCTTTTGATTTTTTTTATCTCATTTTTCTTGTTGAAAAATAGAAAACATTGCAACACTTGTCGGGTTTAATAAGTCTAATTTACTGTAATTAAATCATTAAGTTGGTTTTATATTTCAGTTTTAAAGTTTTTTTTTTGTGATTAGAAGTAAAAAAAACTAGATAAAACAGGTTATGGGTTTGGCATTTTACGAGCAGATGTATTGCGTATTAACAGTTTTTTTTTTTTATATTAATTGATAGAGAAAAAAATGAACATGTTTTTGAAATGAGAAGTCTTCGATATATCATGTTACACGATTGCTGCGTGCGAATTAGCACATGTATCACGTAATGTTATATATTTAGACATATGCTGGGCTCATTAACCGGAATAAAAGTAGCTTTTTTTTGCTGGAAAATGATTAGGGTTCTGGAAATAATATCAGTGGGAAATTATTTTATGTGGTTGACAAAAAATAGTCAACTTGCTTTACAAAGTGTTAAGTTAGTTTAGCCTCAAAATGGTAGCCCTAGATTGACATTTTGTTGGACTTGGTATTAATAATATCGAATATACCAAACAAACTTTTAATGGACCTCTATTTGAATGACAAAATAAATAGGCTGTCTATGCTAGCTCCTAAATGGCATCAGACAATTAATGTTCCAACTAGCTCAATCAATCATTGTGTCAGTAATTATCTCCATTGAGCTCATCGTATCATTGCAATAATTTTTTTGGTGGTTTACCTTAGTCTGTAGCCTAAAAAATAATTGGGACGCAGGAGATGCAATAGCTTATTGAAAATTATTTAGGTCATTCAATACATTTTATTTTATTGTAGATTTATTAGGGTGGGATTTCAAATGAGTGATTTCAAAAATGAGAAGGTCAGAGTTGTATATTAATTACAAAACAGTGATCTCTTATTGTTGTTGGGACATCTGGGATTAGCCTCACTATTAATTGATTCACTACATTACGAAAATGTTTCTTAGAATGTAAAATTACATGATAGACTGCGCGTCAATTTTTGGCAAATTAACTTATTGAGATGCCTAATTAACCCACTTTTAACTTCGTTTGCAAATTTAGATGTAGATTACCCCTGAGAGAAAAGTCAATGAAAATAAGCATATGGCACATTCAACCCAAGATTTAACATTAATTGGCAGATTTGTTGGTGGGGCTGAATAAAAGCCCAAAAGCTCTGGGAAAAGTAAACTCATCTAATCAAATGTCACCCAACTTAGTGTGTTTTTTTTTTTTAAGTATAAAGTTGGAATATTGATGCTAATTTAACGGAGTTATAAGTTGTATAACTTAGTAACTCTTTAGTGTGAAGAGAATTTTTTTTATTAGCATCTGTCTTGGAATTTATTCACATTTTTCATACTGAAATTTCACCTCTTGAATCTGAATGTACCTTACGGGAGCTGAGAGGGGCTCCATTTTATAGCTGTGTGCAGTTTACGACTCGTTAAACTAAAGTTCTTTCTTGGAAAAACGCTTTTCCTGGAATTTAACTGCAGCCCGTTTGACAGTAACATTCGGGCACCACATAAAACGTGATAACTTTTTAAAAGTTATTTTTACTCATATTGAATTGAATTTTTTTTTTTTTTTTATTTGCTTGAACTTCAGGAGTAGCAAGTCTAATGGTTATTCTGTTTTCTCCTATTAGAATGCAAAACTAAGGAACTGAAAACAAGAAAACTTCAACCTGGAATTTATGATAATGCCCTTGTGTCGCAGATTCTTGCGCAGCGTGAGAAAAAAACAGAAGGGTGCGAAAGCAGCTCTGTCACATTAGTTTCTGATGGGAAACAACTAAATGAAAAATGCATACAAGAATCTTCAACAACAACAGGTTTACCATTTGTTATTCCAAGTGAAGTTTCTCTTCCAATTCAACAACAACAACAGCAGCAGCAGCAGTTGCAAAACACACTTCAACAACAACATATATGGTTGAAGCATGCCAATTTATTAACTGGACAGAATGCTGCTCCTTTGCAGCAAGTTAAGCAGCAAAGCTTGCAGACTTTACAGACAATTCAAAATCAGTTGGTCAACTTAGGCCATAACAAACTGTATGAAAACAAGATTGCCTATGTGAGGCCTGATGGATGTCTAGAATCAATAAGAACTCGTGCTCCGTTACTCGTATCCCAACAATTGCCAAGTGATTGCCAGCAACCCGTTGGACATTGTACAATACCAACTAGTACTAACCCCCAGTCAGCACTAAGTAGTACTGTACTCTACCGACAAGTACCATCAACATCTTTTGTTCTAGCAGAACCTGGTTGTGAAAACAAAGGGAAGAAAAAATCTAGTAAAGTGCGGCATAACAAATACAGCAGCATTCTGGATCGCTTGTCACCCTGCCCTAATATAGATGTGCGGCATATACCAGTTGAAAATAACCGTCCAGCATTAACAAGCTTCGTTACCGGTGCAGAAAATCCCATTCCAGTTGCTTCGGCAGCTACAATTCCATCATTTTTGGATGACCCAAATGCATATCTTGCTCGACAGACTGCGCTGTTAAATGATACAATCTCACGGCAAAAGAGTCTTGCATCAGCTGTGCCCAATGTTTCAGGAGCTTTGTTAGCTACGAAGAATGCTGCTACAGTTCAACAGTTCCTTAGAGCCAGTGGGTTGTGCGCTGGACAGGAAATTGCAACACCAGTTGGTTTGTCGCCAAGAGTTTCGGAAACAAATTGCATCAATGTTTCTTTAATAAGCAATAATGGATGTAGTAACAATAACACACCCCTGTCTAGAGTGGCTGCTTGTAATACAACAAATACAGTGATTAATCAGCCAGTTATTATGTCAATAGCTAATCATAACGGCGACATACAAGCAACATATGTACAGAGTTTAGATGTTCAAAAAAGTTTAGTTGCGCAGCAGCAAACTCAGCAATCCTCGCAACAACAATTAGTAAGTGTTGCTTCAAACCAAATGTTTGCCAATAACAGTAACATAAGACCAAACTATTTCATTCAACAGAACAACTGCAATCAGTTTATTGCAAGCAACAACGCTATTAGTTACCCTCCTAATAGTATTCAACAAAATTTAAATAATATGCATCAACAACAACAACATCAACACCAACCTACTACTGTTGTACAACCTAATATTAATAATAATTGTATCCCTGGAATATTATTACAGCAAGTTCTTAATCAACAACATCAACAACAACAACAACAACAACCATTACTGCTGCAGCAACAGCAACAACAACAACAAGAAACTAAGCAGTTGAAGCAGCAGCAAGAAAGACAACATCAAAGAAATTGTACTGACTTCCCTGCCAGCAGTCTTTTGTCTGCTGCTGCCAGAGCACAGCTAACAAGTAATGGTGGTAACGCCTCTCAGCAGATAATGGTCATGCAAAATCAGATTCGTCTTCCAGATGTTATGAATGTTGTTTCTCCCACATATAACTTTGGAGCATTAGGAGCTTCGCAGGCATGTATGATACCGGATAATGGATTTCGACAAACTACAATGCTGAGCAATGGTCAACAAATAATGCTGCAAGGCAACATTGGACAACCTTTGAGTCCCAGATTCAATGCTCCATCTACAATCCGATCGTCACCAGTGGTAATACCAGGGAATGGAATCATTAGCAATATTGTTCAGGGTGCGACCAATACATTAACAACGCAGAATTACAATGGCCTTAATCCTAACATACAAAATGCTGCAAACTGTTCTTTTGCACCTACAAATGGGAATTTCTTGCTTGCAGGAGCAGCTGTACAGAAGAACCAAGCACATTGGGAAGGTGCTGTGGTTGGTTCTGTTGATGGGCAGACAGTACTTCTTCGAGACTCAAACAGGCAACAGTCAGCATTCAAATTGTTAAACAGTGGAATGGAGTTTCATAAAAACACACCTTTTAATCAAGAAATGAGTGATCAAATGGTTCAACCACTGAATATAAATAATGACCTCAAGACTCCGTTGATTGTTAAATCAAATGTTATAACAACACCAGCTCTGGGACAATTCTTTATGTCGAATAATGGTCAATTGCTCGTTTGTGGCCAGACTCAAAATCCAACTGGGGTATCAATGGCTAACATACCTGCTAGCATGGCTCAAGTTGCAAACGCCCCCATGCCTCCACTCACCGTCCCCAATGTGACAACGGTAACAACAACCATGACTCAGGTTATTCCAGCAGTTGGTGTCGCCCCTCAAATATTAGGTCAACCAGTAGTCCAATTGGTGAATACATTTGCTGTGAATGCTGTTCAAAATCCGCTTTTGATTCAAAATAATTCAGCAACGAATTCAGCAACTTTATTACCGCAATCCCTAACACTTGAATCACTATCACAAGGTTTCGCTTCTGGTAATGCACAAAACCATGTTGACTGTAGTACACCTGGAACTGCTTCTACTTGTAGTACACCTCTTTCTAATGCCAGTTCTACTCCTGGACCTCTATCAGACAGCCCTCAAAGTTCTTTACTTCCTGGCAAGAAGAAAACTGCAAAGCGGAAGACGGGCACACAGACAGTGGCTTCCATGTTGCAGTTAGGCACACAGGCTTCTCCTGTGTTTGTTCCAGGTGTTCCACAGTCTTCTCAATTTCTACCAACTGTAGCCATCATGCCAGGCAATAAATTACCATCTCAACAACCTGTGATAAATTATCCTGGAGTGAATACCTTAGGCCAACAGTTGTTCACAACACCTCAGCAACAATCAGCAAGTGCAACACCCATCAATTTGGCAGTCAATCTTATCGGTCATCCTGGAACGTTTGTTCAGAATCTTCCACTACCTCAGTTAGTATCAAACGCATCTACAGCAGCAACAATAACAGTTCTACCCAATGTCCCTCTTATCAACGCCCTGGCGGATTCTGTCACATTAACAGATCAGTCCTGCGCTACACCGGTCCACATTCAGACCACTTCAAATAATATTTTGACAAATAGGACAATAGAGTCAACTCCAATTGCAACTGCACCACCGATCTCTTCCTCTGCGAGTTCTTTAGATTTGGATAAAGCAAGTGCCACTAATATTGCATCTACTCCTTTAGATGCTATTTACAATGCTGTAGTGAGTGCTGCTAGTGCTGGGCTTCCAGTTGTTATCACCAATAGTTGTGAAGAGACTAATGAGAAAATACACATTGAACCGAATGAGACGACACTAGGGCCTTCAACATCTGCATCGTCTGAAACGATTGTGGTGCAAACAGCTCAGACAAGCCAGGCCAGTGATATTGTAAGTCTTGTTGCATCGGCTTTTCATGACATCCTGCCGCACACAGAAGACCCTTCTGTCCAATCAGGAGACAAGACTGCAGAGGTTCCAGTTACATCAAGTGAACGTGAAATAAGCTCTGTTTGTTCACCATCAACCTCTTATAGTTTAACCACTAGTGGGTCACCTATGGAAGATAGTGATCAATCATCGGAATGCGGTACGGAGAGAATCACTTCTGGCATGGCTCTTGATCTGAGTGTGAGCAGTTCTACTGTTGAAAATGATGGGAAAAAGAGGCAAATGATAACTGACTATGCAGAAGACAGTCAGCAGACACCACATAGCACTATGATGGAAACTCCTGCTCCAGTTGTCATTGTCTGTCAAGCAGATTCGGTTTGTCCTTCGGTTACTTTGGGCACTTCGCTTGATGAAGATGATGACGATGATGATGAAGATGATGAGAATGAGTACAGAGATTGTGATGAAATGATCAAGTTAAACTTGGAACAAGTTTTTTCCCAGTTGCAAGACCCACCAAAGAAGCGAAGACGGCGCGAAATTTCTCCCAGAGAAAGCCTTTTGCAATCGGAAGAAAGCAGTGGTTCACCACCTCCATCTTCTGAACCTAGAGATTTCAATGTTGGTGATTTGGTCTGGGGTCAGATACGTGGGTTTCCATCTTGGCCTGGAAAGTTGGTTCATGAAGATGAAGTGAAAGAAGTGAAAGGTCATCACATGAAAAGTGAAGATGGAAAGGTATTTTTATTATCTTGTTTTGCACGTACTACTTTTCTCGCAACTAATACAAAAATATTTATTCAACAAATGTAAGTTAAAGAGAGGAAATGGAAAACCGAGAGAGAATTTAAATTTTAGGGGAGAATTTTTTAAAATCAAAGGAGAAAATATGAAAAAGGAAAGGAATAGAGAAAACAGAGAGCAAAAATGTATATAACAGGTATTACAGGTATTACTGAATTTTAGAAACTGCATTTGACAGTCACCTATGTATTATTAACTTTTGTTGTTGGCAACCACAGGCACAAGCTCTTCGCCAATAGCTTGAAAATTACATCCTGTAATTTTGATAATTTTTTTCAAAAGGAATTTGTAAATGTCAACTTGAGGAAGCGATTTAAAAAAATATATTTGCCAGCTTAAGCAGCCAATTAACTAACCTTGGCTTAATTACTGACTTTAATACTATTTTTTTTAAATTAATGGGACCTTTTGAATATTACTTATGGATGAATTGTGAGGTAAATTCGTGCAAGGAATTAAAAATCGAACTTTACACACAAACACATACACCTAAGAGGATTACTGATATGTCAGATTACAACTTTTGAAGAGCAGATGTCTTCATTTACCAAACGTTTTTTAATCCCTAAAAGCATTCTTTTTTTTTCTTTTTTTTATAAATTTACAGTTGAGTTGTTGGGTTGAGTGGTAGCGTGGATTGTACAATTAGTTTATGTACAATAATCGCAGCAAACAACGTTACATAAAAACACACCATGCAATATCGCGTGTATTATTGGAACACGCAAGTTGTGTGTCTCATCTTTGGATCAATAACTGCGAATTCAAGTGTCCTACATAAAAATTTCTCGTCAATATTGAAGTTTAATATTGTAAAATCAAATTTCAATCAAGAATTATCACACTAATGGAATTTGATCTTTAAAGACTTAAATTTACCAACTTATAGATAAGCCTTAGGCAGGTTGTTAACCTCATTAATCTTGAGGGAACTAATTTGGAATTAAAGTAAAAATCATTTGAAAAGAATTTATATAATTTACAGCTCTGGGTCAAATGGTTTGGTGATCACACATTTACACAAGTGGAACCAGAAAAATTGAAAACATTGACCGAGGGATTAGAAGCTCATCATCGAGCAAGGAAGAAATATCGCAAGTAAATAAACGAGTGGTCAAAGTCAAAATACGTCAATAGTGAATGCTTTTGTTATTTCGAATTACAATTTTTTTTTATATTCTAGAGGCCGTAAAATGAATAGTCAATTAGAAAACGCCATACAAGAAGCAATGATGGAATTGGACAAGCAGTCAGAAATTACTTCACAGTCTGAAGACGACTCCTTGTTTCGTGTCGCGAGTGAAATCTCCTCGTTCTCCAAGAGCTCAAAGTCTCGGTCTACTAAACGGAGAAAATTGCGGTGACCCGAAGTGAATTAATTTATCTATTTGTACAATAACTGTGCGTGAAGTTACTTTTCACGTACGGATGATTACCCGGTTAATGCCTAGTTCACACTTAACATAAACTCGGCATAAAACTCGGTTCGAATTGAAGTAAATCAAAAATGAGAAAGAAAGTAAGGTCACGTGTACATGGCGCAGCTATCAAAAGTTTGTTAATAGACGTACAAGTAAGGTAACAACTCCATTATATTTAAGTTTTTATAGATTCAAAATAATTATTTTTAAAATATGATTTAGAAATTCATAAGCGGTAATGGCTGAAAGATCCTATTTAAATTTACAATCAACAACTCCATATATTTTAAATTATCAATTATTCTAAATTATCTTATATAAAAGCATTATCTGCCTACGCACAAAGAATTTCTGCAGAAATTATTGGTATAGTTCCCTTTAATTTGGGCTGACAAATCCAACTAATTGCAAATCATGAGTAGTTACGTTTAAAATAAATTAAAAAAATCTGTCCATATAATTTATAACTAAAAGTAATACTTCGGATTGACATTTTACTTTTTCTCAATTTACTAACTTTTATTTACTGACAGTTGCCCTTATTGATTCATTTATTTCAGTTTGTATAGATCCAAAATAATTATTTTTAAAATATGATCTAGAAATTCATACTGAAATATCCCATTTAAATTTACAATCGACTTTATTATTATTCTATTATCTTATATAAAAACATTATCTGCCAATTCACAAAGAATTTCTGCAGAAAATGTTTGTCTCTTTTAATTTGGATGACAAATCCAACCAACTACTAGTTTTAGTATTTCCCACTCGTCCGGTTTGTCCAATTCGGTGGACATACTCATCAGTTTCTTTTGGCAGACTAGTGGCTATCAAGTCATTTTGATTACTGACTACTATAATACATATATTATATTATACAGATAATTATACTATAATTATATTATATTATACAGATAATTATACTATAATTATACTATAATTATACATATTATTATACTATACATACATATATTATGATCTAGAAATTCATAAGCGGTA
>JAQGAS010001976.1:0-13529 GCA_034686365.1 Pachymerium ferrugineum
TGGTATAAAAGTGGTATAAAAGTGGTATAAAAGTGGTATAAAAGTGGTATAAAAGTGGTATAAAAGTGGTATAAAAGTGGTAGAACAATGGTAGAACAATGTACGGCTTAACGCAACTTCCGTACCTACCAGTGAGATGGTCGTAGTAAAACACCTTTAATGCATGAAAACATTTAAAATTCATGTAACAATTTCAGCACAACTAATATGTTTTCACTTTATTTAAAGAATAAATGAGAGTAATTGGATGTTTTCGAATTTTGGATTGTCATTTACTGCTCCGTACATATCACAAACGTTTGTTTAAAAACTTAAAATAAGGCGCAATACCTAAAACCTTTTACTTATAAAAAAACCCTGTCTTATTTAATATACTTATTAAATTCAGTTAACAAAAGCTACCCATACCACCCCTACTAAATAGAACCTTAAAATAGCATTGGCTCCAGAGAACTCCCTTACTTGCCAAGTGACGTCATACTGATGCGCGAACTATACACTAATCAAACGCAAGCCGGTTTCACCACGCATCCACCATTCAAAATAAACACGATCCCTCGTACTTCCAACCTAAACAACCTAAACCAACCGAAATTAGCCAACCTTCAACGAAAACCGACACCGACGCACATGCAAAGCAGCAATTAAGAGCAAAACAAGTAAAATAAAACAAAACTAAAAAAAAATATTCTAACAAACATTCTCAATTTAGATATTTACCCGGCATAATGGCCGGTCTTGAAGACGTTGGAATCGCCGGTCCCGACTACCTCCGCGAAGCCCTAACCAACTGTTCCGACCCGCTAACGGCAATTGAAGATTTCCAAGTAGAAAACGGAATTCTCCTTCCATCATTACGACCGATGCTTCCACTCCTCGATCTGCACGGCGTCCAACGCCTCGAATTTCACCAATCAGTCCTCGAACAACTCCGCGACCGACTCTTAAAACAAATCCTAGAGTTAGGCCAAAGTCAAGCTAAAGACACGCAAAAGAAACTCAAAGATTTACTGCAAAAAACGTTCCCAATCATCCGAATCAAGTCAATGAGACCCGTTGTACTCGCTGTATTAAAACACCTTTCCCACGTGGAAGATAAATATTTAAAAGAGTTAGTAACTGACAGGGAATTGTACACAGAATGTGACACGGAGGTAAAGCGTCAAGTGTGGCAGGACAATCAGGCGCTTTTTGGGGACGAAGTTTCCCCGCTTTTGAGTCAATATATAAAAGAGAAAGAAACACTTTTATTTAATCACGAGAATTTATCCAATCAGTTTTTTAATTTGTCTCCAAAGGTTAGAAGACAAGGGGATGTTGTACAGAAATTGAATCATATGATTGGAAGGAATATTAAGTTGTACGACATGGTTTTGCAATTTTTGAGGACTTTGTTCCATAGGACAAGGAATGTGCATTATTGTACATTGAGAGCTGAATTGTTAATGGCATTGCATGATATGGAGATTCAGGAGATTACCAACGTTGATCCTTGTCATAAGTTCACGTGGTGTTTGGATGCGTGTATTAGGGAGAGGACTGTAGACACCAAAAGGGCTAGAGAGTTGCAGGGGTTTTTGGATAATCCGAAAAGAGGGCAGGAACAAGTTTTAGGGTACCGTATTAAATATTTTTATTTGTTTGTTTTATATTTGTAATGATTTGATTTTTTATTTTTATTTTATTAGAGATTTGTCAATGACGCTTTGTGATCCGTATGCTATTAACTTTTTGGCTACGTCCGCGTTGAGGATTTTGAATATTATTATTCATAATGAGAGCTTGCCTAGGGTAATTTTCTGTTTTTAAAAAAAAGATGGAGTGAAGTATAATATTTTAACATAAAGGTTCACATGTGTTCACATTAGAGGTAAAAAGTAAATGACGAAAGAGCAAACTTCATTACGAATTGGAAAGAAATGGGTGCAGATGTGAACCTAACATTAAAACTATTAACTTAATAAACCACAACACACAATATATCGAATTGAAATTTTCTGTTAATTTTACTAATTATTTAATTGCAGGATAACCCAGTATTAATCCAACTCCTTCGTATGTTGGCATTGGGTCTTCAAGCTCGAGAAATGATTGACAGCCAAGTTTTCAAAGAACCAAAACTAGTAATCAAACAAATTAAATAATTACCTACAAGTAGGTAACAAAAAAAAAAATAACTTGTACTTTTATTTTACCAGGATAGTCAACTAATAACTAAATTCTTACCTGCATTAATGTCTCTCATGGTCGATGACCAAGCCCGGTCTGTTAATGCCAAACTTCCCCCAGATGACCGCCAATCTGCCATTACAACGATTGAACATTCGGGTCCACCACCTGATACATATCAAGCATATATTCAAGAAAGTAGTGTAGCTAGTATTCTAGCAATGTATTATGCCTTGCACACAGCGCGCCTGAAAGATAGACAAGCGTTAATGAGAGTGTTAGGAACTTTGGTTAATTGCAACAACGAAAGAGCATTTGAAGATCATTTCTTACACACTTTGGTTGCATCGCTTGTGCCGTTGGCTGACGAATTTGCAACAGAAGATTTTTGTACTGTCGTCTTTGATGAATTTTTTTTTACTGCAATTGCGAGGGAGAATGTTCTCAGACATTTATTGAAGTTGATATTTTATATATATCCAAAGTTGCCACCTAATCGGTTGATTCTTTTGATGAAAGGGCTTCAACCTAACTCTCAGGTTTTAATTCAAAACTTGTATTTTTATTTTATATTTAAGTTAATTATTTTTTTTGTTATTAGCATGCGGATTGCGTTCATGTTCTTTACCAGATTGTCAATGAGAAGCTTAAAAATCATCAACCAGGACCAATTTCTCATATTAATTTGGATGCAATGGAATCTCCGTTAATTAATGTACCTACACCTGCTCCTATATAAATGAACCTGTGTAGTTGGAAATTGTTTATAAGTTACATATCAATGTTAACTGAAGGTAATGAGATATAGGGTAATACGTTTTCTTCTTTTATTTTGTTGGGTTAAATTTTCATTGGTTCGTGTGAAGTAATAATGTGAATTTACTACTGGAAATAAAAAGCATTTAACCTTATGCGTAGATTTAAATGTTATGCCATACAACATCCCTTCAAAGGGAATCTCAATACCAGTTCTGTCTTCAGACTGTAGGCTCTGGCATAAAGGCTAGATTCAGTTCCCACACTTGTTCAGAATGGTCACCTAGTCGTGCGTACCAGCTGCTAAGATATCAAACTTTGTGCATAAGAGACAAGTTCCATCCCAGAATTTCCCTTTAGAATTGAGAAATATTGTAGTGAAGAGATCAGTTTAACCCAGCTAAATTGACAACTTCATTACTTTATCACCCCTACCAGTCAACTCAAACTTAGTAAGTAATTTCCTTTGTTTTATTTAAACTTGAATAAACTCATGTATACACAAAAACCAACAGTTGTCTAGTAAAGTACATAAAATATAATTGGCATGATTTGTCAGAAAAAGTCATTGATGAGTTAAGATCAAACGAAAAAATTACAGAACATCGAAATTATGTACATATATCATTATTTATATTACGTATATTTGAGATTCAGGGGCTTACTTACAAGCAATTAAGATTATTTTCTGTACTATTTAATAATCAAGATGTTTCTAACAAAACAATCACTTAAAAAAATTTATAAACAAAAATATAAATACTTTAAACTCTCATTATACAAACAAAACATTCCTTAATTTCCTTTAATTTTACAATTTTATTTCCCTTTTCTGGAACTACTAGTACGTAAATGGTAAACAGTATATTCAAGTAGAAACATCTTGGTTGCAGGAATGTCATGAAAAGTCACTGCATAGTCACTACAACAATTAGCTCCCTAAAGAAAAAAAGAGAATAAAACATAAATAAACACATCAACAAAACAAATTTACTTAGAACTTACTCTCTCACTTAAATACAAACTATTCCGGAAGTAATCATAATGCTTCGCGTTATGCTTCCCCAACAACAACTCACTCACACTAAAGGCATTAAACCTCCCCCGCCCAAACTCATCTCGAGTATCAACAGGCGAAGCACCAAACTGATGCATCAACTTGCCCAATATGCAATCCTCAGTCGCGCACTGCGACGTCAACGAATCACATCTGTCATCGTCGCCAACATTCTCGGCAAACATTTCCAACGCCCGATTACTCAAAACGTAGCCAGCTTTTCCTAAATTATAAATGAAATCAGACTGCACATCTTTAACCGGATGGCCCAAATAAAACAGATTCGTAGAATTAGCTAACAGCGCCAATGGCGCCACCATGTAACGCAAATTGTCAACAATTGCATAGGTTCTGTCGTCAACTATTAAAACCCAGTTGAAAGTGTTTTTGAATGTCCGCCATGCCCGCAATAAACCACCGCAAAGAAGTGGCCACGGGTTAGAGTTGGGTAAAGCGGACACAGGCACAGTTTCATCGTTATAATTTCCGTAAAATAACGCTCCATCGCAGTGATTTATCCAAGTACGTTTTATAGCTCGAGCTCTTTTTCTGTCGTTCGTGAGTACAATACATAATACTGAGTTTCTGTCTTTTAGGAAAGTGTTTTCGAGTAGTAAATTATTTTCTCTGTTGGAAATGAGTTTCCGAGTATAGCCTTCGCGGGTGAGCCATTTTTTGTACAGTTTTTCGAAATCGTTGTTTGGTTCTGACGGCGTGAAGTGAGTGAATGTGTAGTCCAAGTGAACTGATTCTTCGTATTTAAGAAGGACGAATGCGAAGAGCATTCCGGTGAGGGATGAGCAGAAGAATAAGATGAGTTTTTGTCGGAAGATGTTGGCGACGGTGTAACTGTAGCCCGGTGCGGACATTTCGGTTAGTTGTCATTTGTTTTCCTGTTGTAGCAGAAAGTAAATATTAAAATGTTCGGATTTGGAAACGATTGATACTTTAACCTGGGTTGAAATAAGTGTTCAGAGGTCTACGGCTGTGCCATTATAGGTGAAGGAAGGAGTTTAAACCGGATGGCCTTCTGTCAGGTGCGCCTACGGGTGACCCATTTTTTTGCTTACATTTTTTTTTTGGTTTGAGTTTAAAGGGTTTTGAAAAGTTGGGGATTTGGTAACTGAGTGCGTAGGTTGTCTTATGCGTACGTTTCTGCAGGAGTAATTTTCAAGCCTGTTTTGAAGTGGAGGAGGAATATTGACTATCAAAATCGGATATGAGTGATTACGGTAACCTAGAGGTAGCGTTGGCAATACAAAATGCAAATAATTATGTAAAAAAGAAGAACAAACAAGAAATTAGGGAGCAAAATGTTTTTGATTGGGGAATAAAAGCAATTATACCTTAGTTAAGAAAATTAAAGTTTAATTATCTAACTTAATTATAGTATTTATCAAAAATTCAAAAAATTAATTTTTTTTTTCAGGACTAAGCCTCGTCTCTTTTTGTAACAACACATTTTTTTGTTTTTTTAAACAAGCAATTTTAATTCCTTATGTTACATGTTCAAAAACTTTGAATTGTTACGATTGGGATTTACAGCTACCGTACATTATCACGACAGGAAGTTTCTAAACTTCCGGTAATGGCTGTGAAAATGGAAGCATGTAATATTAATCCACGTGAGACCAAAGAAACGGAGGAAAATGAAAATTCCAAACGACCCCAGTTTGGTCAGCGATATTTAGTCGACCAAAATAATGTGTTTCAACATAACGCTTGGTAATGACATCATTACGAACATGGAATGAACGTTTTGACACATTTGTTTATAGGGATAATGTGGAGTGGGATGCAACACAAGAATTAGAAGCTGCGAAGAAGGTTGCGGAAAACTCGGCTTGTCAAGTGGAAATAGAAATAAAAGGTAAAATTGTAAGTTTAACTGACATGCAAAGCAAAATAAAGTTTAATTTATTATTTTGTAGAACGTCACGAGAAATTTGCGGCTAAATATTGGGACGAATTTTACGATGTCCACGAAAATAAATTTTTTAAAGATAGGCATTGGTTGTTTACTGAATTTCCTGAATTAAAAGCGGAACAGATAGGCAAAGATGATACAAGCAAGAAAATTTTAGAGGTAAATAATTAGTTCTAGATTTTCAAATAGAAATGAGAACATTTCTTTCCTTAGATTGGTTGCGGCGTAGGAAATACAGTTTTCCCTATTTTAGAAGTCAATAAAAACGTGCTAGTTTACTGCTGTGACTTTTCTGAAAAGGCTGTCAAATTAGTTTTCGTAAGAAACGCTTGTCACATAATAAAAATTTATGAACTAAGCATTTTTCTCTTTTTAAAGGAAAACCCTGATTTTGATTCTGCTCGTTGTTCGCCTTTTGTTTGTGACGTCACAGCTGAATCTTGGAACCCTCCTTTTGCTGAAAATAGTTTAGATTTTGTTATTTTGATATTCACCTTATCAGCAATTCATCCAGAAAAGTAATTTAAAAATTGTCAAACTATGTAGACCAAAAATAATTTAAACCCAATTATCTAGAATGTCTCATGTAACCAAACAAATTTACAAATATTTAAAACCTGGTGGATTGGTTTTTTTCCGAGATTATGGCCGATACGACATGGCACAGTTACGATTCAAAAAAGGTTCTATTTGTTTACAGTTTAAAAATTCTAAATTTTTTTTCAATTTGTGTGAATTATTTTAGGAAAATGTCTTTCCGAAAATTTTTATGTACGAGGTGATGGGACAAGAGTTTATTTTTTTACACAAGGTAACTATCATTGTTGCATGGACTGAATGAACAAAATTTTAAATTTGGGTTTTTTTTTTAAAGATGACGTTCGTAATTTATTCCTGCAATCAAATTTCACTGAAGAAATGAATTTAGTAGACCGACGTCTCCAAGTAAATAGAGGCAAATGTCTAAAGATGTATCGTGTATGGATACAAGCAAAATACAGAAAACCGTTTTAGAATTAATTAATTATGTTTTAAAAATTAAATTATAATAAACGCATCACCATATTACACAGGATTAACTTGTGCATGCACACATTTGCATGGTTCTCTTGTTATTTAAAATTGCGGTTTTCCATACACTAAATTTCTTTTTGTACATCGAAATAAATGAGATTTGTGTTTTGTAAATTGTGAGTGTTAACTTTTTAATTAATTAAGTTTTGCCTAATATCAGGTAACCAAATTTATTGATTTTTGCTATTCAAATTTGGTAATTTATACTGTTTTATAGATTTCTTTTTCCTATGCGGGTGGACAAGGCTCTTGTTGGCAGTTCATCTTGGAAGAATTAATGGTAAGTGCAGTTTTCTATTTATTTTAATATCAATCCGGTTAATTTGTAAGATAAATTTATCTGTAAGAGTCTTCATAACCAACACATACATAAACTCAGGGCCCCCGTAATTTAATTATGAATCGGAGTTTATTTATTTCCAAAGTTAATTAATTATAAAGAGGTTATTTATTTTCATAAACGTTTACAATTATCAAAATTATCATGTGTAACAATGAAGTGAGACACAATCACATACAAAACCAATATCTCTACCAAAATCAAAACTTAAAGTGAACAAAAAAGAAATTTGATATGTTTTGTAAACAAAAATTTTCTTATTTTGTTCCAACAATTTAACAAATCTTAAAATTTAAAATAATTCTTATTTACAAAACATCAACTGTAACTGTTAGATTATAAATAGTTAAATCAAAAAACTTTATACAAATTTCCACAAGAATAACTATAATCTACAATAGTTCCATAAAACCAATATGTGAAAAACGTTCTAAACTAATTTTGGAATCCACTGTAACGTCCATCAAGCCCTGTACGTACACTCGTAGAATTACTCGCCCTATCAGCATCCCCAATTGCTTTACGAACAGGTTTTGTAGAGCCGTGACATTTTACAACAAATTTTAAATCATTCATCAGTTCAGAACATAATGAACCCTAAAAGAGAAATTATTGATTTATAGAAAATTTGAGAGAAAAGGTATTACTTACCCGTCCTTCTTTAACTGACTTTCTAATATTCCACATGAATTCGACAATTGCAATTACACAGGCCAATCCCATTCCACTAATGAGAACTACAAAAACACCTCCCACATGACTCATACTCAGAGCTTTAGCACTGCCAACAGAATCAGCTACAACGTCGCATTCCACTTTGGATTTCTCTTCCCACCATCTTTTCCATATAACTTGTAATGTTTCTTCTTCTTGTAGTTTGAGGATGGCACTGGTTAGTTTACTTCTTAAGGGATCAGCTACAAGAGATTGAGATGTATATGAAAACTGCATTTGCTTTTCTTCCATATTAAATGTCATTTCAATCCAACACTGTCCAAGTACAGGACCTAATTTATGCCACATTTAAATTGCAATGAAAAAAGTACTCGGTGGGATTCACTACTAGCTGCATAGAATATATGGGATACATACTGCAATTAATTTACAGTAGAGTTTACCCCGCATAGGTATACCATTTGGGGGAAGTTGATATTGTTAACTTACACTTATTAACTGCAATTCCATAGCCTTTGCTGTCTAAATTTCCTCCAAGTTTATTCACAACTTTGCGCAAACCACAATTCGTGTTTATAGTGTAATCAATACTTGTCGACTCCATGAAATAAGCGTAGGTTTCACTTGATTTGACTTTATTCACTCCATCAGTGTTTTGTTCCACAAAGTTTCCCGCGTCTGAGCTCATTTGACGGTACATTCTTTGAAGTACATCATTTGTTGAATTCTGTAAAGGAAAAAACCAGACAGGATTTTATATTTGCTCAAAAAATACCAACAATCTTTGGTGATGTGAGAAGAAACACTTATGGTCGTCGAATAGAAATGAACAAGTTTAACTCCTTCAGCCAATCACAGCTCATGAAGTTTAAAATAATTTTATTCTATTGGTTGAGAATCTTGAGGCGACAAAGTGTTTAAATTGAACCTTCTTTGCATCAATAAAGATTATTGATATTTGATTATCTAGTTTAGTATTCAATTACAAAACCTGAAAGAAAGTTCTAGTTGATCCAGACTTAATACATCCATATTTAATTTTGTTTTGGTTTGGTAAGTCTTCAATGACATCTATTGGAGATGTATCAGGTTCTAATACTAGAAAAGCTGCTAAGTTGGCGGTGTAGGATGAAATAATAATGAGTGTAAAGAATGACCACATTGCTCCTACTATTCTAGTTGATGGAGCTCTGCAATTAATAATTCAAAGACATGGAAAAATTAATTTACCTCAAAATCTGATCTAACCTGGGCGCGACATCTGAACCCTGCTGCATAACAGTTCCAATAGTAAACCACAAACTGTTGAGCAGAGTAAAATTATTTTCAAGTGTATCAGGGTCTTGAATGCAAGGATAAGGATTATCCCATTCATAAGGGCTGAAACTAAAATGGATAGAACGTTAAAAAAAGTGGCTTGTTTGAATTTCTCTCCGCTAAACTTTACCGGGCAAGTATGAAAAGAACCAAACTAACACCAGTATATGCTGCTAACATATAAATCCAAACTTCAATAGAAAAGGGACTTAAAAACGAAAACAATTCAGGCTTCTGTTTTTGTTTTGCTCTATATAAAAGACTAATTCCAAGATTCATAAATGGTGTTGAAAAATCTACAACTTGCTCTCTGGGACTTGTTATAGTCAAATCTGCAATGGCCATTTGTGCATTCTGGAAAAATTTTCTGTTTATTTTATTTGAATCATTTAAATAGGATATTCTATTACCCCTTCAAGAATCTCTCCAATCATGCCATTCCATTTGTCTGTATCACCAATTCGTGCACCCCATTGGCCATCAGGTGCTGGTATAAAGCGGTAACTGAAATTGGCGATTTTAGCAATTTCTGCTATTAAGTCTACGACATAACCTTCATAACGGTCGTTTCCCGTTAACACGTCGTTGGATGTTCTATTTGAAAAATATGGCGCTCCCTAATGCAATGTAAAAACATTACATATCAGAATGTGTTTTTTCTTCCAGTAATTAAATTCTATAAATGTAATACTAATTCACTCATAAATACTTTTCCCTTTCATTTAAAATACTTACAAATTTTGTTGATATGTTGTAAACAATTCGTTCATCTGCTGGGTCTGGTTTAGGCGGTTCAGGCCATGTAATATTTAATGTTGATGAACTCCAATATCCAATCTAGAGAGAAATTTTTGTTATTTGTAATTGTAAAAGTGGTTAAGGAACCTTTAAGAATCCTTCAGGTGTTAATCTAATAACGTCAATGTGGAAATCAGTACGGAAGCCTTCGGGATCAAATTTAAGTCTTCCTGTAAGTGTTGGTATACGTTCACCAGTTTGAACCTTTAGGAATATTTATATATATAGTTTTGATAAAAATTTTGGGAAATTTTGAATATCTTACAAGCTTCATATAATTTATGAGGCTATTGCCATGAGCCCAAGCGGCACTGCCTTCGCAGGAAAGTGGTTTGATATCAATTTTATTACTTAAGTCGAGGTCAGTAAGAGCAGTTGCAAATAACATGACAGCGTCGTACATAAGAGCAGCTTCAGCCTAAAGATAAAAAAAAGTTGCATTGTTTGTACTAAACATTAGCCTATATAGTGAGTTTAATATTATTCATTTGGCGGTTTATGCTGCTGTCAATACTGTTGCTGTTCCTTTATTTTGTGGGTACATCAAGCAGTTCCTGACAATGAACGGCAGTCATTTTTGTTGTTCCATTAGTTAGACAAGGTTTGAATACCGAAATAGTTATGACCAATAAATGACGATCAGCCAACAGCAGAAAAAAAGTTGAATTGATTAATTTTAGCCCTGTTTTTAATACTTCTTATAATTACGTCTCTTTAACTATTTTCCTGCAATGTACATCTTTTGATGCACATTCTGACACAGCAACAGCAATAAAAACAAGTAAGAACTTTGTGCCAATGCTTTTTAAGCAATAGAATTTCATGGGAATATCTTATAACTAATTCTTAACAAAAAAAGTTTTAGTGCACTGTTCACACTAGACGTAACGTACGGCTGCATTGTTTTGCAAAGAATTGAGGCAAGTTACAATTAACCTGCATCTAGTATGAATTAGCTTACTCTGAGGTTGTTCTCAGTGATGTTGTGTGCTATTGGATTTCTGCTTTGAAATTCCCCATACTTCCATTGAGAAACAATACTCGCAACATCCCTTTTAGTTGGATCAAGTAATCTAATTCCAGTTATATTAGTCCCTGAATATTTAAAATCTTCATAATCAATAGTTTGCATATCCTAAAAACATTTAAAAGTTAACATATAACAACAAAAAAATAAGTGATTCAAAATTTACTAAATCCGTTATGAAGTACTCATAACTGTCAGTCATCATTCCCACTTGCTGTGCCTGTAAAGAAAGAACCCAGTGCAACTGTCTCGTAAAATTGGGATATTAATAGAAACCTGTTTTAGGACAAGTGGTAACAGTTCAACTGAACAATCCAAAACGATCCTAAATTGATTATATTTTTTCATATCCTTAAAAACATCTCTGTAATTTTGGTCTTCAGGAAGTTGCCATGAAATTATCTGAATATCTTTTTTAGCAATTTTTAGAATATCTTGAACTCTGGCCAAACCTAAAGGGAAAAAAAGGGATAAAAGACCTTGGCTTTTTGTTCTTATTTATAGGATACAACACATTCTCTTTAATTTAGATGTGCTACATTTAAAAATTCTGGTATTCAGTGAGTAACAAATTTAGATTGGGCGCCTCAACAGGAATTTCTTAAAAAGATTTACAACAACTTACTGTCACTATCTTCGTATAACACAGCAAAACTTTGCCACCAATCAAACTTCTTAACAATTTCAGCCAACACTTCACTTAATTTTCCAGGATGTGGGTATAGATTTAAAGAGTAATCCTCTCTTCTCATACGGTAATCCCAACGGGTTTCAATATGTGGAATTTCTAATGTATCACAAATTGATTGTACTGTTGATGTTGTCATTTCTGATTGCGGGCCAAAAAATGCAGCAACTCCATTCTTCAACATAAAACAAACTACAAGGAAATTTATTTTGGATCGATTTTATTTTATTTTATTTTATTTTATTTTTCTAATTTAAAATTACCTTTCTGTGAAGCCATGAAACTATCTTCATTTTTTAATCTTTCAATTCTGGTATGTAATTTTGATTTGGGCAATAACCAACCCAAATAATTGACTTTCTCAACTGCATAACGAAAAGCTATTTCCAATGTTTCGTCCTGACTATCAAATAAACCACCTAAAAAAGTATAATTCATTTATTTCAAAACAATTGGGATAAGAAACTTGGAACAGTTTTGAGTAAGAATAGCTTGACCTAGGAGCTGGTGTGCAATGCACAGAATCTAACGCCCGATCTCCATTCAGTTGAATGCTCACGATTATTAATAGCGTTCAAAGTCATCTCTTACCTATAGTAATGTTTTCTGGGAGTGCGTTGCTCCATGGATTTGTAAGTAATAGGTAAATGATAATATTTACACAGCGATTCATTGGTACGGTTTCTTTTTATATGAATGAGCAGAGATGGGTTTTCAGTGCTGGATGCTGCTAGGGATGATGAAGGCATGCATGTCGAAGGGTGGAGGGGAGAGATGTCCAGGAGAGAATAGATGATTGTGCCAGGAGTGAGTAGGAGCTAGTTTATTTTGGTTTTTCTCTCTCACTTTTTTTTTTTTTTTTCGTTTGTTTGTTTTAGTGGAAACCTAACGTCGCATTCCACTTTGGATTTCTCTTCCCACCGTCTTTTCCATAAAACTTGTAATGTTTCTTCTTGTAGTTTGAGGATGGCACTTGTTAGTTTACTTACTTCTTAAAGGATCAGCTGTAAGAGATTGAGATATAAATGAAAACTGCATAGTTTTGCTTTGTCATCAGAAGGAGATATTGTTCAAGGTATATTTTTGTTTTGTTTATATTTGATTTTGTTTATCTAAATTAAACTAAGTGTTAGGTGATCGGGTTAAGGAAACTCTGCACCGCCCTACTCATTCTCAGATGAAGTCAGTTGTATTTACTTGTTAGTTGTACCAAGGAAGTTAAACAGAAGGAGTAGAAAGCCTGTTCCAAAGGCCAGGCCCAGGCTCAATGTACATGACGTCATATCCAAAGTTTGGGGACACACAAATGGCGGCATTGTTCAAATACAACTTAGCATCAAGGTTGAACCACCGACATTTATGTGCCTGTAAACATGCAGCATACTACAAATTTCACTCTTTCTGCTTAACCTTCTTAGTTCTACCATCAGGGCCGGAATTAGGATTTTTGGCGCCTGGTGCAAAACCAAAGAAAGAAAAAACAAATCAATTGAAAAATTATAAGTTTCAAATCAAAATTTTAAAATTTTTTTTTAGAAAAATAAATTCACTCTTCACCCACAAATTTTTAGCCTTCTCCCAATGAAACTTCCCTATAATAGCAGACTTTGAAAATTTAGACCCCTATAAACTACCCTGGGTTTCTGAATTTCAATGCCCAGTAACTTGTAAATTTTTTTGTGTAGATCATTCAATTTTTGC
>JAQGAS010001977.1:0-13526 GCA_034686365.1 Pachymerium ferrugineum
AAAATAGCATCAGTGAGTCACGAGCCTATCGTGATAATCATTGATGCCGAATGGCGGCACGGCCATTATGGTGTGTATAACATCAGACATCATAAGTAAATGGACAAAGTTGTGCACAAAAATTATTTAAAACAGCCTGTAGCTATTTTTTTTATTTTTTCTCTTGAATTTAATATTTAATAAACAAACACGGTTATGTTTTTCAACAGTTCTAATTTGTTCTAATGTATTTAGGTTGATGAAAATACGACAGTTGGTAATTGCAATTCCAGGCTGAAAATCAGTGTTTGTTTTGTCTGATGATAGTCTTCATTAACAACATTAGAATGCATGAAATTATCTGGTGTATCTAATTGTATGTCTAATTGAGTATTGCTAGGAGAATATGATTGTATAATGTCTGCTGTTTCTTCTTTTTTAATTGGTTCAGATTGCTTTTCATGACGTTTATTCTTCCAGTAAGTTTTCAATGCATTTGTATAACGTGGCATTTTTGGGGCTTTAGAAAAGTGTAAGCGTTTTAATTGTTTACTAGGTGCCATTTTATGCTTCTGCAAATTTTCTATCAAGAAATTGAATTTGATGTGGTACTATATTATACTTTTTCAAGCATGTACTACTACCCACTTAGAAATAAAGGAAGGATAAGGTGTGTGAAAAAGTTTGCCTAAATATGTTTTTATTTGACAAACAAACACTGACAATGACCAGTTATTTTAATGCATTCAGAGAGCATATTTATGTGATAAGGTCATAAAGGTTATCCAAGGTGTAGCTCGAATCAATATCAAATTACAGGCCTAGAAAACGAAATTGATAATTGAAACTCTGGTTACCCTATCTGACTCCGGTGACGAAGACTTACAACAAAGATCGAACCATATGCATTTTGCCTCTACTCCCACAAGGGGTCGACAAGAATAGAAGCCCTGCTCAGCCACATTCAAGCCAAGGTAAATAAAAATTTATATACCAGGTCAGGTCAGATGAGGTAAAATTTTTTAATTTAACCTTACGTAATTTAAATTAAATTTAATCTTATCTTACTAATTTTACATAATCTGACCAAACCAAACCTAAACTTAACCAAAATTAACCAAATTAGTGTTGGTGTACACCAACACTGCAATTTGATGACACATGGCCAAATGTCATTTCTAGTTCGACCTATCCTAACCTTAAATTAATAAAAATAGCAATGGTAAGTAAATATCTGTTTAAATTGTAGTTAGGCTTGAAACGACTTGGCCTTAAAAAATGAAAATACATCGGAAGTTCCCTGCAGAGTATGCCGCTCGCTACTTTAGATTAAAGTAACCCTTACAAAATGCTTTAAAAAAATTTCCATTCCGCCTTTCCATTCTGTCTTTTGTCCAGACCCATTTTAAGTATTCAAAGTGTGTATCTACATCTACATATATTTATTTGTTTACATATTCTCTTCAATATTCTGGAGATAGTTATTTCCTATGAGCCAAAAATCTTTCCACTCTGAAACATTAGGTTTTATCAACCGAGTGATTTTCCGATTCTACGATTATAAATACCGTTTTAGCTAATCACCATTCACACAGATGGATGTTTGAGAACGGCGATTGGCTAAGGCGGTTTTACGATTATGAATAGCCAATCACCGTTCGCGAAGATGCATGTTTGATAGGTGTGCATGTTTGATAGGTGATTGGTTAAAGCGGTATCCATAAGCGTATAATCTCCTTAATTGGATAAGCACTCGGTTGATGAAACCCCCTAGTGCCAAACTCTGATTCTGAACACACTGTGAAAGAAGGGTATGAACTGGTGTATGAACTGGTGTTGAGGGAAACCCCTTGGGTTACGCCTACTTGAGATTGATGGCACCACTGTCAATGTAATTCTATGGGATTTTTCTGTTCCTCAATTACATAGATGATAGACATTTTTGTTTTCTATTTCAACACAGTTTTACTTTTTTGAAATGCGCTCGTAATAATTTTTTAGAGCAAAATAAAAAAAAAATTTTTTCCCCATCTTTCATAGCTTTGCCCCAAACTTTTTTTTTTCGTGTTTTTTAATTTTTGAAAAACTTTTCCTACCTAAAACAACACGCTCAGTTCAATTCTACCAATAAAATTACTTAAAAGTAATTATTTATTATTATTATTTAATACATTTCTTTTGTTTAGAAAGTAGATCAGATTAAGAGGGGTCAAATCCACAGTGCATGGATGTAAAGTAAACAGAGTGTGAAATATCACAACATTTGTTGGGGAAAGGAGGATTCACAAGTAAACGGACAAAGTTGTGCACAAAAATTTTTTGAAACAGCCTGTAGCTATTTTTTTATTTTTTCTCTTGCCTTTTTTAATATTTAACAAACAAACACATATGTTTTTCAACAGTTCTAATTTGTTCAAATGTATCCAGCCAGGTTGACGAAAATACGACTGTTGGTAATTGCATTTCCAGGCTGAAAATCAGTGTTTTGAAGCTAGCAGTAAAATTACTGGCAAAATTGTAAGTGGATTTATAATTATGCAACACCTAAAAAAGTGATATTTTGTGATATCTGTGATTTAAAAAAATCTTGTCTCAATACATTTTATAAAAACACCATTTTTGTTGGTGGATTTATAATTATGCAATGTACCTTAAATCCTCCTTTCCCCAACAAATGTTGTGGTAGTTCACACTGTTTACTAAACATCCCCTTTTGCTCCTGCACTGTGAATTTGACCACTCTTAATCTGATCTGCTTTCTAAACAAAAGAAATGTATAAATAATAATAATAAATAATCATTTTTGAGTTTTTTTATTGGTAGAATTGAAATGTGTGTGTTATTTTAGGTAAGAAAAGTTTTTCAAAAATTAAAAAACACCAAAAAATAAAGTTTTTGGGAAGGCTATGAAAGATGAGAAAATATTTTTTTTATTTTGCTCTAAAAAATTATTACGATAGAATTTCAAAAAAGTAAAACTGTGTTGAAATAGAAAACAAAAATCTAGATTATTGAGGAACAGAAAAATCTAATAGAATTATATATAAAACGGTAGCGCCATCTACAGTCTCAAGTAGGCGTAACCCAAGAGGTTTCAATTCCTCCTACCTATACTGAGAGTTTGCTGGCGGAATTGAAATACTGGTGTGAATTTTTTGGGAAGAATAAATGGATTGCAGTAGAGAATTTTGTAGATATTTTATAACTGTATTGGATATTTGTACTGGCAATCTCACCGCTACTGCATTACTCCATTGAGCCTCATGGGGGATGATTTCATTTTCTATTTTGCACAATAGAACATGTGGTAAGCACCACAATTTACTTATTGCATAAACTACTGCCTAATCAATGTAATTTTGATACAAATGTTTGATTACATTTTTGAGAAAAATTATTTTATTAAACACATGTTTGCCTATTGATCATAATAAAAACAATAAATTATCCTAATCTATTGCAGTTTCCACCAAAATGATACAATGTGTAAACTGTGGAATCGAATACCGAAAACAATGCTCAAAGAGAATCTCAGGACCCAATGAGCTCTCCAGTTGAAAATCAACAAGATAATGAAGAAAGTACAAATAGGAACATTTTCACGTTTCTACAGACTGTTATCCTGCACCTAGACAACACCAAATGTAACTAAAACAGTTACTTCAAATACCATTATTACAGCTCTTCCATCAGTAAGTAATACAATGAACATTCAGCAGCAGACTGTTTTTTCCATGTCTGATTGTGACATTAGTGATGAGTTCCTCAAGTACTTTGTAACAGTTGAGAAATATTTCATTGTAAACAACACGTCTCCTGAAAAGAAAATTGACAAAAAAGCTAAGAAAATGCGGAATTGTTTTCAAGTTCGGATTAAGATGATTTAGTTGTTGAAAACTCGAAGTATATTCTAGTTTTTGTATTCAATAGAAGACCAGGACTGAGAGATTGATAGAACAAGTAGATTTATAACTTGGATAACTTTCGTGACAAAATCACATAAATATGAACAGGATTTAAAAAAATATTTACTTAGTTTTATGCAATTTTTTTAACAAGTTGAAAATGTGACTCCTCTATTTGTGTCAAGATCATATCTCACTACTAGGGTTTCCTTCTCCCCTCATTTCTACAACTTGCCTCAGGCGAGCTCAAACCGGTTGATAAGAAATAAATAGATGGCCTGATCTTGACCGCCGACCGCCTGACTGCGTTACATACACCGCACGGCAGCGTAACATTACGGACTACTCACAAATGACGTCATCTAAACAGATGCTTGCTAGGACACTTGAGCTGATGACAGATGCGCGTACTTGCGGCTGGGGACCGATTTTATAAACTTTCTTGACCTTGGCAGGTCACGAAAGTTAAAAATGGCACTTGTTAATAAACCTAACTATGGCATAAGATCTCATCACATCCATAGGATAAGCGAGATTAGTTGCCTGCAGGCAACTCATCTCTCTTATCCTTTGGAGGTAATGAGATCGTAAAAACAAAAAAAAATAGCTCCTTTATTGGTTCCTGCCCATAGCATCGTGCTCGTGCACCAGTTCTTGCCATTTGTATTTTCAATGCGTTCATGTCATAGAATTGGCAGACGTTTGTCATCGCAATGACAATAAAAAATTGCATAATTGGTTTTTCTTTGATAATATCCTGCAATTTTTTGTTGTCATTGCGATGATGAACTTCCAGTATAATTCCATCATATTCGGGAAGAAGGTATATTTTTTGGAGGAATTGTTTCCATGTTATCAAAGCTTAGTTCAGGTGATTGGCAATCACCTGAATTCGGTTTGATAACATGGAAACAATTTCTCCAAAAAAATGACCTTCTTAACGAATGTCATGGAATATTATCGAAAGTTCGTGACAACAAAAAATTGCACGATATTATCAAAAAAAAAAACCATTTCTGCAATTTTTTATTTTCATTGCGATGAAAAACGTCTGCCAATTCTATTTACATGGACACATCGATAATACAAATGGCAATAACTGGTGCACGATGCTATGGGCAGGAACCAATAAAGGAGCTATTTTTGTTTTTACTATCTCATTCCCTCCAAAAGATAAGAAAGATGAGTTGCTCGTTACATAAAATTAGTAAGACAAGATTAAATTTAAATTAAATTACGTAAGGTTAAATTGAAAATTTCATCTGACCTGACCTGGTATATAAATTTTTATTTACATTGGCTTGAATGTGGCTGAGCAGGGCTTCTATTCCTGTCGACCCCTTGTGGGAGTAGACGCAAAATGCATATGGTTCTATCTTTGTTGAAGGTCTTCGTCACCGAGGTCAGATGGGGTGAACCAGAGTTTCACTATTGTCAATTTCGTTTTCTAGGCCTGTAATTTGATGTTGATTCGAGCTACTCCTTGGATAACCTTTAGGACCTTATCACATAAATATGCTCTCTTTGAATGCATTAAAATAACATGCTTTTGTAATAATTTTCTTCATAGGGGCATTATCAGTATTTGTTTGTCAAATAAAAACATATTTAGGCAAACTTTTTCTTTGTCATAAACACTGCAGCTAAATTAAACCACATAAACTTTTGAAATTTTAGTCTGTTCAAGGAGTTTTGCTTGGTGAATGTTATGTATTAAAAAGAGAATTTTTGGTATTTGGTTTGAATGTGGAGTGAATAAAAAACCATTTTATGACAATGGCCAATTATTGTGCAGTTATCGGTTGTTCACATTCATATCGACGAATTAAGAATATTTTTGTATTAGCAGAAGTTGATAGTCTATTGCAAATTGTACTACAAAAATCGTATAATAGAACTTCAACTTCTTATACAAAAATAGTTTAATAAAACTTCAACTTCTACTATAAAAACAGTTGTAAGAATTCTATTTCTTGATATCAAATTTTCTATCTTTTAATATCAAATTTTCTATCCTTTAATATCAAATTTTCTAACTAAGTTTTGTAGTAATGAATTGTAAAATGTAAAAATTTATCTTATCCCATCAAACACATCCATCATTAAATCTTGGACGAATATGTAGAGGACTCGTCACTTCGCGGTCACGATAACTCACCAGACCCCCAGCGCCACCCGCGTCTAAATTGCGCACCGTTGGGACAGACGAGGAACAAACAATGGTTGTTAAGCACTGCGCTTACGGTGTTTGTAATAGCGATTCTCGCTATTACGACAGAGCTCACATGCTAGGTGTAACTTTTCATCGATTTCCTGACAAACAAATATTTCCTAAAAGATGTGAAAAATGGGTAAAAGCTTGTAGGCGTGAAAATTTTACCATACAAAAAGTTACAAACTACACATACATTTGTTCAAAGCATTTTCAAGGAGAAAAAGGACCAACAAAACAATGTCCTGATCCAATCCCTGCAACATCAACTGCAGTTCAGGTGATAATCTATCTAGGCACAAATCAATTCATTCTGTAATTCTGTAATTTTTTTTTTTAAACGTGGTTATAATTTTTTTAGAAAATTTGTAAGCAATCGAGACGAGAAGTTAAGCGTATAGGAAGAGCAAAGAGTAACTAAAAACGTTTTGTGTGTGTATACGGTAGCCTAGTAACTTATATGTAATTTATTTAGACGTACAACAGGTACGACGAACCACCTACAGTGTAAAATGTCCGGACACTCGGCCCATGTCACTAGGAGATTTTGTTAACTACGAAACCCATGGAACTACTACTGAGCAATCAACTTCCAATGAGGACGTGTGTCCTATTGAAGATCTGACTGAACATCCCATTGAAAATCCGACTGAACATCCCATTGAAAATCCTTTTGAAAATACTCTTGAATATCCCATTGAAGATCGACAATTGTTTGACACGCCAAAAAAAAAGAAGCATTAGTTGAGGATGAATTAAATGATGATTCATACCTAGATGTGATAGGAGCTAAAAACCTACATCACATTCTTCGAAGTGGCTGGTCATTGAAATTAAATGAAGAAGAAGCAGGGTGTGTAATATTTGCCCAAACAAATTCAGTCGGAGGGAAAGAAGTTTTTATACATTTGGTATCTGGTTTGTACGAGTTCAGAGTGAATGGCGTGACTAAGAAACCAGAACAACTAACCACTCTGCCTGAATACATCTGTTCACCACAAGGTATAATTAAGCTGTTAGAAGTAGCGAAAGGAGTACCTTTGTGTAGAGGAATCAGGAATGATTTGGTACAAATCTTGAAGAACACTGGGCTTCCGCATTCATACCGTAGTGACACTTGCAAACTAATTTTAAAAGGAGCTAGCAGCGTCCGTTGTGCTAGTTGTTTTAAAGAGGAAAAAAAACTGAAAGATTTTACTAAACGAAGAATAAATCAAGAGGTTGTTCGTAATTTAAGAATTTCAAGAATGACACCAACAAAATTAGTAGAGGTTGCACGTGCAATGGCTCGTGATTTGCGTTACCAAAAAAAGAAAATTGAGAGATTGAGAAAAAAATGTTGTGAACTGTTAGAAAAAGGACATAGACTGAATGAGACTGATAATGAGTACTTTAGACATCTTATTGAAAAAAGCCAAGATGGCTTTAACAAACATCATTTCCTCAAGATTTTTGTAGAAGAACAAATGAAAGCTGCTATGTGCAAATCTAAAGCAATGAGGTGGAATCCAGAAATAATAAAATGGGCTGCTTATATCCGACACAAGTCTACTTCTGCATACGATGCCATTAATGCTTCAGGTTTTTTGCGTCTTCCATCTAAATCAACTTTAGACAGGCTGTTTATTGATTATAAACATCCACCTGGATTTCATGCGCACATTTTGGAGGACATGGTAAATCAAGCCAATTTGAAAAATTTGCCTGATCACCAGAAATATTTTGCTCTGGTAATTGATGAAATGTCAATACGATCAGATATAGTTTATAATAAACATAGTGGTGACTTTGTTGGGTTCGTTAATCTTGGTGGATTTAATCAAGACATCGATGCAATGAATACCAAATTTAAAAATGAGGTAAAATCAAGAAAAAACACCAAACTATCCAGAGGAGACATTGCATCAGGAAATCCTATAACAACAGAAATTGATGAAATTGGCGCCGCATCAAATAGAAAATTTTTCCGGAACAATGCTGAAGATAAAAATATTCCCTACAAAACGAGGAATTTGTATGCTAAGAATGAAGTTAGACCTCTTTATTTTGTATGTGACATACCTCATCTTCTTAAAACTATTAGAAACTGCTTGTTGCATAGCAACTCCAGATGTAAGCCTCGTAGAATGTGTCGACGTTCAAAGGACTTGTTGTGGTCCCATATCACAGAATTTTTTTACCAGACATTAGGGTCAAAGTACAGAATTGCGTGGTCACTCACGAAGGACCATGTTTTTCCAACCTCGTACAGTCTGATGAATGTCCGATTAGCTGCACAAGTTATCAGCAGGAAAACTGCGGCAGCAATAGAAGAGGTTATCCAAGATAAAGCAGCCGAAACCGTATTCTTTCTGCGACAATTCAATGACTGGTTTGACTGTCTGAATGTCCAAACAAAGTTTCAAGGCCAAAGAGAAAACAACGCTAATTTGAACCCGTATACATCGTGTGATGATAAACGAATCAAGGTAAAATGAAACTTGTTTTTTTCTATTTTTATAAATTACTAAAACAAACGTAACCAAAAGAAACTAAACATCACACAAAAATATCACTGAAAAGTTGACAAAGATAAAAATTAGAACAGATCACATTAATATATCATATATCAAACATATTTGCAGTGGCTCAAGGAAGATCTCATTAACGATTTGGAGAGTTGGAAGCAAGAAATTGAAAACAACAATTTCACTGCAAACGAAAAGGCTAGAATTTCGGTTGATGATAAAATTGATTGACCACTGTTTACTAGTTGCCCGGTGCTTATCTTGAAGAAATGGAGAATTTCTTCAAAAAAAATTCGCAAAAACATTTGCAAGAAGTAAGATTTAGAAGACTCAGGAAGTGGAGATTCAAAGAAAGTTGATGCAATGTTCAGAAAACTGTCCTGACGACGTAGACTGAAGACAGCTTTAAGAAAACTGCTTCCATCAAAACATTCATTCAAAGCTTCCTGGATCTGCCTATAAAGTTCACTAAATCTCTCCTCCTGCATCTGAAATTTAATCATAATCTTCTCTTCATCCAGTGAACATGCCAATTTCTGGTTGTAAAATTTCTTAATAGCTAAATTAAAAACGTCTTGTAATTCGTTTTTGAGAATATTAAAAGAAAATGATTTTAAATTTGCAGTTTTTTTTTTTTGATTGATTTTCTTTGGTGTTTTTGTTACTGGTAAGCGAGGTGGGGTCGTGGTTGCTTCTTCTTTACACCTGCAGCATGTAAATTCAATGTCACTTTCTTCTGGTAATTTTTCTTCTTCACCATCCATTGCCAAATCGAGTCCAACACATGTGGAATGGTACCACAATTTACAGCCTTCACATTCTATCCACAAGACATCTATATTTTATCGTATTTAAAAAAATTAAGACAAACATGTAATTGGCGAAAATAATTTATTTATTCCGTGTAAAAAATATACACACAATAAAAATTCATATACACAAAAACATAATTCTAATATTACCATCTGGCCTAATACAGTTTGTAGCCGAACATTCCTCACTTTCCTCCATTTCTATGCTAAAAAAAAAAAAAAACCACAATCGAAAAAACACGTGTTCCCGCCTGTTATCAGTTGAATGCTTGTCCCATGGATCCGCGCTTTAGACGCGGGTGGCGCTAGGGGTCTGGTGAGTCATCGTGATCGCGCGCCCTGTGTTAGAGTCTATGTAGTGACGAGTCCTCTACATATTCGTCCAAGATTAAATGATCCTCAATTGATGATCTTTTGATGATCAAACATCATTTTATCATCTTTTTGTAATCTAAATTTCATCATTTTATCAGTTTTCAACTTTCATGGTGACATGGTCATCCGAAAGTTTATAAGATCAGTCAAGAAATTTGGTCTATCCATAAGGGCAATAATTGCATGACTCACAAGTCAGCTGCAAGCTCAGTTTTCTGATGATGTCATTTATGATGTCATTTGTTTGCACCATACCACGTGTGGTCCTATTAATGATGGGCTTACACGGGGCAAGCAAATGGCATCAGTGAGTCGCAAATCTATCACTGATGGAGACAGATGTTCTATGGCTATAATATCACCATTATGGTGTCCATGATGTCTGAAATATTTTCATAAATCAAAATAAAATTTATTGGTCTGTGGTTATCAATTCACACTACACCCCGAATAGTATAACACCCTAGGGTGCTACCGTACTCCTAAAAGATGCCAAAATGGGAACAGCTCAAAAACACCTTTAAAGGGGTGTATTTACACTCGTTTACACCTACATTTTTCGCAGTGTGGGAAAGGTGTCACATGACTTGTAGAGATGGAGTTTGATTTTCGCCACTATCATGCCAGTGGTGGAGGAGAAACTACTCACTAGCTCTAATTTGGCAACATCTGTGTGTATTAAGTTATTTATATTTGATATAAAAAAACTAATTTCAATAGAAAAAGTTGTCTTGGAGAAATACACTATTTTTTCTAAATGGAGAAAACTTACCTTTGAAATCAAATAAAAACCTCACATAATTTTTGAACAACCTTCTAGAAGACTGTTTGTTAACTTTTAAGTTATAGAACCATAACCAAAAGTCCCAAAACTTCTAAAGAATTTTTTACTTGTAAAAATATCATCTATAGAACTATTAACTTAGTAGAAGGTAGTGTAAACTTCCGGGTGAAATTTATTGTGTTTCAAATATTTAAAAAAACCTGTGATTCTCCCTTTAATAAATCTATGAGCTTCTCCCTTTAAGCAACCTTTAGCTTGCAACATATACGCGTGACTTAAATGACCCGTACAGAAGAAATGTTTTCTCCAACGCAATGTAAACAAAAGGAAAGTTCATAACAACTAATTCACGGGCAAGGAGGAGTAGACGCACACTGAGAAAAAAAGTTGCCATTTCACTCCATTTGAGGCGATTTGCTTGTCCTATGGTGGACACCGCCATTAGTGTACTTCAACTCTAATTTTATTTTATTTTAACTCCAAATGCAGTAGAAATACATTCCATTTTGGTGTGTAATTACTCCCTTAAGCAGTACTCTAACAATTTACCTCATTAACAAGTATGTTTAACTGGAATATGGAGTAAGTTGCTACAAAATTGAAGTATTTGTACTCCTAAATTAAAGTTGAAGTAGTCCATGCACAGAGTTCATCGTAGGACAAGCAAAATGCCTCAAATGAGGTGAAATGGCGACTTTTTTTTCTATGGGTGTGGTTGGTTTTCATCACGTGATCTTAAGCACATGAAATTAAATGTTAAAAAACTGATTAACTCGTAAATACGAGAAAACAAATCTGTTATCTCGTTTTCACGAGTTGTTACCTCGTGAATACGAGATAACAGGTTTGTTACCTTACTTTCACGAGTTGTTATTTCGTTTTTGCAGCGGCGCCAGCATACCCAGATTGTGAGGTTATTTGTGTACTGTTGTTTTGTATTTTGAAAAAAAAAAAAAAAAACTGAAATTATCAAACTTTTAATCTAAATTAATTATTTCATAATTATCATGCACAAAAAACAAACATTTTTGCATTGATTTTTTTATTTTTCATTTAGTTACATGGCTCAGCCATCAGCCGGCTGTAAGCTGAAAACAATTCAGCGGTTTTGGCTTGTGCTTTTAACACCAGGTGGCTGGCACAGCTTGACCTTGAACGGTCTCAAGCCGTGCCGCCGCGGCTCAGCCGTCACGGCGCACACCTCTGGTGGCTCCGTCTAGTGGCAAAACGCCGCCTTTTTGTGAACGGAGTTTTTGAGCACAACAACCAGGTCTCTATATTGAGGTGGTCTTGTTCTGACTCTCGAAAATCAGTCTCAAGGTAATTAGAATCAGTCTATTCCGACTTCACAATATGAAGTATGCATTGCTAATGAAAAGTGAACATAAATGTTTGGAGATGATACCTAAGGTAACAACAACTCTGCAGATTTGTTTAGCATTGTTAAGAATATTTTCACTTTTCCAAACTTTATTAAGATAATTGGTTATATTTAATCCTGCCTAATTTTTTTTAAATTGTAGTTTGAAATTCGCAACAATATTGAAGTTGTAGAAGGACTAGATAAAAATAAGGTAAGGTTTTATTTTTTAAACTTTACAAACTTAACACTCAACTTTATGAATCATGCATGACAAAGATATATTTTCCTAACAAAGCAATACAGTTGTTAAATCTTTTTAACTTTTCTATTGTAAATAATATAAAATGTTTACTTCGAAATTAATTTTCTATCTAGAAAATAGAGGATGACATATCAGTGCAAAATCTTTCAAAACAACCAATTATACCACTACAGGGAGCGATTTCATCTAAGTGAAATGAAACAAATTTTTTAAAATATATGCAAAATAACTTTTTGTGTTTTATTGTAGTAGAAAATTTCTCGGTGTTTTTTTGTTTGAAATTGGAATTGAGTCACAACCAGAGAAGAAATCGAAATGGAACATATGGACTGTAACAATACTAGTATTTCTTGCATTAGTATTTTCTTTAATTAATACATACTTATAGTATTCACATTCAGTCGAGAGAATGTATGTTTTGCCTCAGAAACTATGGCCATTACATATTAAATGTGGCATCCCTCCTCCTGATAACAGCTTTGTGAGAGCAACAATGGTATATTCATCAGTGGATATGCTAAATACTGTTGTTGAAAGATGCCCGAAGCATATTTTGCCTAAGGATCCAACCAATGCTGGTTTAAATGGGCTTGGCAGAAATTGCGGTGTTGGGTACACAATCAATTTAACTTGACATAAATAATCAATTCGTTTTTTTAAGAGTTGGTTTGCTGAAATTAGTTAAGTAGGGTAAGGCCTAACAAAGCCACTTGTTAAATCATGCTTTTAATCTAACTTATCTCAATCTGACAAACCTGATAATCAGCTATTTATACCAAGTGGAATTGGATACCCATTGATTGCATACTCAATCCTGCAAAGTCTGTGAGCCATGCTAATGTGTAAATTTTTACATTTCACACTGTAAAAATTTTTTTTCTTCTCTTTCAGATTTTCAATTCCCAGAACATGTCCTGCGCTGCTCTGACATTAATACCAGATATCAAAAAGCTTCTGATTCAAACAGATATAGTTTAGCTGTACAATACGCACCACCTCAAGGTAAAAATATTAAATTACTATAACGTTTAATTTAATGTTTTTATTTTCCAAATAATCTAGCAGGAAATAGTTTTACACTACTTTTATTTTCGATGATGTGCTTGACATCATGTCATGGGGGAATGAGTAGACGTCCAACGGAAATTATTTTCACTTTAGAATGCAAGTAATGAATAAAAAAGACACTTTTCCTAATTTTCTATAACAATTTTTTTAGAATTTTTTGGTTGATGCTTTTCAGCGGAGATATTTTAGGTCGTGCAACATTGAAAATTAAATGCTGTGCATCTCCAGGTAGAGATAGAGTTATCGATGAAGGGAAATT